>VZTT01004869.1:83205-107358 GCA_013400855.1 Buphagus erythrorhynchus | reverse complement strand
GAGGGTCGGGGGGAGCAGCCACCGGGTGAGGGTCGGTGGGAGCAGCCACCGGGGGAGGATTGGGGGGTCCCGTGGGAGTCGCTGTCGTGCGGGGCTGGGCGCGACCCCTCCCCATCACAGAGAGGAGCTCGGCGTGGGAGAGGGGGCGAGAAGCGGCAGTCGCCCCCATAAGAGGAGGGGGAATCGGGGGTGGGCTCCTGTGTCCCCGGGAAGGAGCTGTTTCATGTATCCTGTGCCTGTGTTGGAGGGGGAAAGCGGGTGCTTTGTTGGCAATTCACGGGTGCGGGGACAGGAGGGTCTCCTTGCCTTTTTTTGGCTGAGCGTGGTAAGGGAATTAAGCAAGGTCTTTGCTTCTTTTGCCAAGGAGTGAGGAAGGGGAGCTTGCCCCATCCGAGCACAGCAGAGAACGGCAGTTCCGTTCCCCAAGGATGTGCCTCCGTGCCATTTCTCTTTACCTGGAAGAGTGAGAGGCAAACATCACCTGTTAACTCTGCGTCCCCGCAGAGCTTAGGGCGAGGGCTAGCAGAAAGTACCAGGTGGAGCTGGAGGATTATGTCAGTGCAGTGATGCTCATTTGGGAAAAGAGAAGCGGATAACTCTTCCTGAGAGGCAAGGATGCCCGCCGGATATGTGGCCTGAGGATGTTGCAGCACATGGCTGTGTTCCTTTCTTGTCCCATTGGTGTAGTAGTAAATTCATCAGTCAAACCTGTCTGTGTAGTGTGTGAGTCAGGAAGGCTGGATCACCTAAATTAGACGTTTGGAAGCATAGTTTAGCTGCGCTTACTCTTGGCTGTGTAATTGCTGTGTCCCCTTCTGGGTTTAGCTTTGTGCCATTAAGAATGATTGGGACTTGAAAGCTTGAAATGTCATTGTGTAACTATCAGTTCAGCTGCCACTCTAAAAGGCTCTGCTTGTTCAAAACCACTTAAAACTCTTAGTTGCCTAAATCTTTCCCTCCTTGGAGACTTCCTGCTGTAACTGCACCGTAAAGGTGGAGAAACCTGCTGTGACAATTTCTGCTCTGAAGGAGAGAAGGCTCTCAAAGAGCTGTACTCAAACTGGGACTGAGCTCTTCCTTCCCCCAAGAAATGCTTTTTCTAATGCAAGCTTTTTAGTGTAAGTCTGGTTATAACCATGCTTGTGTCCCATGCTGTTGGGTAAAGGGATCAGCTGTTGTCTGTCATAAAACATAGATTTGCAGCAGATCCTCAAATCTGCACAGAAAACCTTTTGACGTGATCACACAGTGATCATTACATGCCTGGAGTTCCTGATGTTACTGCCTTATGCTTGCATTTCTGTGGGATGCAGGGAATCTATTCTGCGTGACTGGTAAAAACCAAGCCCTGCTCCATAGCTTCATGTGGAGTGGTGTTAGGGCGAAATGAAGACTTTTGTAAAATTTGTGTGTCCTCCAGAGGTAATGAGGATGAAGTTAGTAATTATTTTTAGGGGGCTTCAAAGTGACAAGTTGACTTTTATGGTTTTGGTCTTCCAAAATTGTCCTTGTACTGTAGGCTTTGAGTAGGTGTAAGCCAGGCAGTATCTCTGCTGATTTCTGTGTCCTTGCAGTGTTCTCGGTGTTTAGGTATCCTGAGCTGCCCGTGTTGCACACAATGCCTGCTCCATTTTTCTTTATGTCTCTGCAAAGTATGGCAGCTGTCAGTGATTTGAGATCTGCTTTTGTTTTGATGTTGTGTGGAGCTGGGCAGGAAACGCCTGTGCAGCTCGCAGGAAAATTCGCAGTAAAACCTCTCTGCACTTGTGTAAATCAGAGTTGCTGGGGTTTAGGCTGAAGGCTTCATCTTACAGTCTAATTAACATGGAATTAAGGGCTGCAGGGGGTCTGTGAGTGAAGATATATTTGTGTCATGTGCTTATTTTTTGAATGATTTGGCCCTGCAATGATAGCTTCTGTTACATTGAGCAAGGGAAAACATAGCCTGAAGGACAACAGGCTGTCTTGGTAAAAATAATTTCAGATGAAGCAGAATAAAAACAACTCAAATGTAATTTTGTTTTTCTGTTTAGTTGCGTGGGTTTGTTTTACTGTTGTCATAGAGGTATCTGCTAGCTGACTGCAGAGAGTTTTTTGGGCACAAAAATTCCTCACAATCAATGGTTTCAGCCTCCTTTCCTTGGTCCCAACAAGCATTCATGGGTTTTGTACTTAATAATCAACTTCCAGCTTGTAAATGAATATGCTGTTTGTCTGCTTGTTCCTGAAGCCGTTCGAAAGAGCTGACTTCTTAATACAAAAACTCCAGATGATAGGAGAGAATATAATGAAAAATATATTCAGAGCAGTCAGAAAAGATTTTCTTCTGTTTCTGGCTTTAATTTGCCTTTTTGTGCAGGCTAATCTTTGAAGTGAGGACATTTCCTATGTACTTCAGAATTGAGCTTTTCAATGAAATCTCTGTCCAGGCTCATTCTTTCTCTTTAAATGGTGTCTGCTGTTTCAGTCAGTATTTTTATCCCTCAGAGTAATAGCAGAAGGGGGGGAAAGGTTTTAAGAAACAGCTGAATTAAAGCTATAAAACAATTCCTTGAACCTTGTCGTGATGCTAAAATTTTGAAGTTTGAAACCACCCAGGAGTTCTTGTTGTCTGTCTGTGCTGCATGTTGCCTTCAGTAATATGGCAATGTACATCACTATAGGTGATTTGGCTTTATTTAATCTTTCTAGTGCCTGAAACAAATGTGTCAGAAAATTAAGCAATCAGAAACGATGTAAATATCTTCTAGGAAAGATTATTCTAAACTGTTTCTGCGGAAGTGCCTAGGCAGCTAATTGCTTCTGTATTTACATGTTCAGGGGAAACATTATGGTGGCTGAAAATAGTGTCTTGCTTTAATAAAAAGGAGGGTGAAGTTTCTGCTCTTTCGTTCTGCCTTTGGGTTTGTTTGCAGCCCTGTGAGTGCTTCTCAGTCCACAAAGGAGAAATGGAGGGAAGTCATCAAGGTCTTGGCCTCAAGGTCGTGCTGCAGATCTCCTTAGAAAAGCTGAAGCTTTGAGTTAGTCCTCACTTAACTGCTGTGTGCTCAGAAGTGGCCTCTGTCACTCTGTGCAGTGGCTCGGCACAGGAGATGATCTGGGAAGTCCTTTTTTCCTGGGGTGTGTAACAGGTCTGGCTTTAAATGGGGATGAGGGCAGCAGAAACACTGAAGTGTTTCTGCTGACAGCTCAGGAGCTGCTTTGGCTTCGTGACTGTACTGTGTGCTCACCACTACGTGTGTCTCGGTGTGCTCACGGAATGCAAATTGACTTTTCTGTAGATTCATCTTTTTCTTTTTTTAACAACTATTCAATAAGTAAAAACATACGATCTGTGGGTGTGGGGGTAGGAAGAAGCAAAAGGAATGCAGCTATTCCTTTTGTCTCTTGGATCTCTGCTGTCTGCCTCAGAGGCTGCTGAGCATCCTCAGCCGAAATGTTTAATTGATGTGGATGTAGCTTTGCAGTGTGTAAACCCTGGATGAGTTAGGCTGTGGGCTGATGGTTTATGCTTGGGCTAATGCAAGTATTTTATGTGGCTTCCAATGCTCTGCAGAGCTACTGCTCTGCACTTCTGTGGTCAGGCTGGAGATCCGCATTCTGTGTGAAACCTGCTGTTCTGGGAATGTGGCATTTGAGCTCAGAGAGATACTAAGCTTGAAGGTTTTTCTTTGAATTGCTGGCTAAAAGCACTGTAACAAATTAGCTGCCTTTCGTGGCAGTGCGTTTTTATCTGATATGATGAATGCTTTATGGAGTCGCCCTGTAGCTTGTTGTAGCAGTAATTTGTGCTCTATAAATTAACTCGGGAGCATGATGGAAGTGTATAAATCACATCGGTGATTGTGTGGTGCCCTCTGCTGCCGGCTGGCTGGAGTGATGTGGGGTACACCCTCCTGCTGCTTCCTTGGCAATGAGAAACCAACTGCAAACTTGGGATTGAAGAATGGCTTGGGAGGATGCTGCTGTTGGAAAGTTTGGGGTGATAAACTTTGGCTTTAGTGCCTAAAGTTTCCAGCCAGCATGTCTGCAAATGCAGCCTTGGTGATGATCTGAGTGGGGAGTGATGCTGCTCTGCCTTCCAGGCTGCTGCTGCTCATGTCCTCCTCAGCTGAGGAGGGGGACAGGCTTTGCTCTTCTGACCTGGGGGCAGCTGTGAGGTTGTCAAGCTTTGTCAGCATCGTGATGTGGTTGGCAAAAGCTGATAAGGAAGAGGGTGTTTGTTAAACAACAGGCTCAGGGCTGGGGAGGGAGGAGAATGGTTTGGGGAAAATTAGAGGAAAACCTTTTCTTCTCTCTGCCAGCCAGAAGTAAATTGGACAACCAGCTTGCTGTACTTCACAGGCAGGTTCCTCTGCAGGTACACTGGTCGTGTCCCAGACCTTGCTGTTGCTCCTGTCTGGGGCCTGGCTCCTTGCAGACCTCTGCTGTGTTGGCAGCTGTGTTTGCCAGGCACTCATCAGCTGATGTAAAGGGAAACTTTGAAAAGCTTATTTCTGTAAGTATAGTGTAAAACAATCGGCATCTAAGGACTGGAGTGCAAGTGCTACAGCTGAACAAGCCTGTTTTAAATTTAAGAGTGACTGATTGAATGTGGGCTACTCTGAAGTTTGTCACTTCCGTGAGTGCACTTGTGAAACGAGCAGGGTTTCCTGAGCTACATAAGTGTGTCCTGCACTTGTGATTGGCAAAGTGAGCTGAAGTGAAGTGTCTAAACATCTCACAGCTGTACAGTGAAAAGTAAAATTTGAAAATATGTTTATAAAGAAACTGGAGTTTTCAGTGGCCTTCACTCAAGGTCTCATTGTGGTGATCTTCGTTGTAATGGCAACACAGAGCTGAATGAACAAATGGGCTCTATTGTAGGTCTCCTATGCTGTGTGAAAATAAAAGGTTTATTATACTTTGTTATTGGAAAAGTGGTTCTGTTTCACTGTTCAAACATGCTCCATATGCACTTAATTGCTGCAATGGTGACCTTTCTTCATGGAAGGAAGGTTTCTACTGCAAAAGTTTTTGGCTCCTGACACCTGAACTACGCTTTACGTCACTGGTGAAAACCGTAATTGTGTGGTGATCTCCAGAGCTGTTTGTTTTTCCTGAAAGAATATGAATCAAATTGCAAGAGACAAGTGATTTAAGAGCAAACACAGTTATAAATTTCCTGGCAGATAAAGGCCAGGTATTCGCTTTAAGGGGACTGAAAAACTAACAGGAAGTTACTTACTACCAGTGAGGAGGGTTGGTGAAATCAGGCAGAAAAATGTTCTGAACCAGACTTTGTTATATAGTGCCACCTTCCACTCCCTGTTTAAATACAGGCGTCACTAGAAAAAGATAAAGAACTGCAGTTTACCTTCCTGTCACTCTGTATTTGCTTCCTTGTGGAGCCAGCTGTAACCTTGCTTACATTGTGTAGGAACAGACCCTGTCTAACTTTGAGGAAATTGTATCCAGGTGTTAAAACAAATCCACACGCTGCTCCTGTTTGTTTGCAGCCTGTTCCTGTGCCAGGTGAAGGCTGGCAGCCCTCAGCTTCCTTCTGGGAAGTGCAGAGCTGCTGGGGTGCATTTGGAGCTGGTAGGAGGGATTCCACTGCGGGATGGAAATACCAGTAGAAGAAAAATCGTGCTGCAGGAATTTGTTTTGATTCTCCTTGAAAGCAGCCATTTCAACCTGCGAGCTTGTTATCCAGTGGGTTTTAGTGGAGCTGTCAGTGGTTTGTTTTTATGGAGTGCAGTGTGCCGAGCTCCCTGGCACTTCAGCACGGTGTAAGTGCTGGTGTAAACAAGGTGCTGTGATATTTGCCATCAGAGGACACTCTCTTTCTCTAGTGTCCATCCTGCTTCGTGCTTCCATCCTGTTAACTCTGGAGTAACCTGAGTTAACAGTGCTTCTGTTCAGTAGTAGCATGAATTATGCACAATTCTGTGTACACTCAGGGAGAGAGGTGGCTGCAGTGACTTTGTGCATATGATATTTTTTATTAGTAATAGGTTCCCTCAGGTCAAGTGACCTGTGTGTGTGTGTGTAGACTTTTTTTTTCTGGATCACCTTGTCTACAAAACTGGAAAGGCTGAATGGATTAAAAACTGTCTGCTGTGATGGCAAGCGACATTAATGATTATTTTAATAGTAATTCCTTTAAATATTATTTAAATGTTGCTTTGATCAGACTGAGCTAGATTGGAATTAGTTACTTTCTGTTAATTTAATTTTTTCTCTGTCCTATTCTGAAATCAGATCAGGAATAGCCTTTCTGCCTGACATTTGTACTTTGTCTTAATCTGATCTCCTGTCCCTGGACAGAAAGATTTTGGTCAGTCGTAGTGCAGTTTGGCCACTTGCATATTCCTTCTAGATATGGCTTGGCCTGGGATTCCTCTGCCTCTGGAAAGTTGTATAAGTGATATTCTATCTTGCCTTCAGGCCCCAAATTGTTTGCAGAACTAAAAACTGTTAGTGGGGATTTTTAGCAGTTCAGGGATAGTGTGAATCTGTTTATCATGTTTCACAGACTCCTGAACAAATTCTGGTGCCTGAGTCACTTTGAAGAGTGTAACAGTGTGATGCTTGATTTCCAAATCCAGGGATAATAGCCCCCACTTTCTAAGTTTAAAAATTCATGTTCTGCTTTCAGACTGCCTTTTGTCTTTGTGGTGGTAGAAAAACCTTAATATTATTTGTTATCTCTTGAAGAGTCTGCTTGTGGTTTTCCCTTCAGGTCATGAATTCTTACAGCTCAGGGAGCCAGTAAATGCTACTGGTCCTGCTTTATTCCACATGAAGCCTGGCCTCTCAGTGGCAATGGTATCTTTTCTATCAGTGTAACCAACACCCGTGGTGGTATTTCCTGCATTTGTGTTACCCTGCATGGGTGATGGATAGGGAACAAGGAATGGAGTGTTTATCTACACAGCTTTGTTAAGAATATAAGTAGTAGTGGATATCAAATTATGGCTGACTTGTCAGACTCTGCCTCCTTTGTTAGATTTACAGGGTCTGGCAAACGATTGGAGAAAGCTACAGATCAGTAAATCAATATGAGCACAAAGAGTTGCCAGGCAGCCCTCCTTTTCAAATGCCTGGGTAGAAGAGTAACTTCTGCTGTGTCTGAGATCTGCTGGCAGCTCTGCACCCCCTAAAATACAAGAAATGGGTTGTTTGACATTGAAATGGGTTGTCTGCTTATTGTTCCTTGTATAAACTTGATAAAGCTTTAACTTGCAGTTTCAAAGAACGGAGGTCTACCGTTTTTTGGTCCTTACATTTGCTTTTCTTTCTAAGTAATTACCTCTCTTCTCTGCCCTTTTGCAGTTCCTCTGTTTTCTCTGATCTTAGCTCTAGGTTCTAAGAGACCTCCCTAGAGCATATATCTATAATTAAGGCTTTTAAACCACAGTTACAGTGGAGCATCAGCGGTGCTCTGGTGCAACCAATATCCAAGGGAGAAACTTGCTTCAGTAGAAAAGTTGTTGATTTTATTACAACCTGCTTCATGCCTTCCCACTCTGCTAAGTTATCTTTCTAAAGCTGATGACCATTAATGGCACATCTTCTATAGCTCACAAGAATAAAAAGGTTTTATTTAGTCTGCCTGTCATTTTCTGGAAACACAGGCTGCCAGCTACTGCAAATCATGTCCCTCACGAGTACATTGAGAGAACTTGAGGGTGTAAAATGGAAACTCTGTTTTAAGCAAGCTCATGTAACTCCTGTGGATATTTTGATTCTTTCCTTGACCAGAAATAGAAAGCAAAGGAAGGGAAGGAATTAGTTACTTTCTGTTAATTGGCTGTGTTGTGCTGCCCAGCTTGGTGGAAAAGCTCACTCTTAATGTCACCAGAGAAGATGACTGTCTTCCAGTCTCAACTTCTTTTTAATTTTTCAGCTTTAATACTTTTTACCTTCGCAATTAGCACAAGTAGCAGAAAGCAACTTCTAGAAACTGTCTTTCAAAATGGTGAATGCTGACATCCTTCCCTGTTAGGCTGAGAATTGCTTCTGCCCAGAGGTAACTAATTTCTGATCAAAGAAGGCATCTCCCCTCACCACTAATGTGTATTTCTCATGTGTATGCCTTGTGTAGCTGATCTAGTGGTGACCTGGCACCTTTCCCTGATGTAGCTTTCAAAGAGGCAACTTGTCCTCTTCTTTGTGCTTGCAGATCACAAGGCGACTGCTGAAGTGAAACTTCCAAAAGGCACGTCAGAATATTTATTTAAATATGCAGAAAATGCAGGTGTTTAATGAAATAATGACCAGCAAAGGGGTTAAATTTCAAACAAAAAAACCTCGTGTCTTAAAATTGGATGCCTGTAAATGAAGCCTGTCTTCTGCTGTAGAGCTATTTGGTCATAAAAGATTCACAGAATAACAGTAAATCAGTCTGTCTCCTGCAAGAATTTTAATTTTCTGGATGCATGAAATGTTCTTGTTTGAATACTCTCCCTTTCAAAAAATCTGATTAAGTTGGCGTTTTGTCTTTATTAGTCAAGGTCTTGTGATGTTGGGACTTTACCAGATCTTATCTGTAAACACTGTCAGCTGTCCCTCCTCCATACAGAGCTGCCCTGCTTCAGCCCTCCTGAACAACTGGGTTTTCTTTACAAGCTTAAGTTGCTATGAGAAGTTCTGCTCTGCTTGATCCCTAAAGCCTGAAATCCTTTGCTTGCAGCTATGTGTGCAAGCTAAGGTGACTTTTCAAAGGAAAGTCATTTTGTTCTCTGTCTGCTTATGATTATTCAGAAGATCTAATATTTAAAACCCCCTAGTAGCCAGTCTTGTTTTTTTCTCAGTGGAGGATCACATAGGCTTGTTTTTCTGTAAGTTGCCTTTACTTGTGTTCAGATTCATTTGGGAGGTTACTTTTACCTAGTTGATCACATTAGCAAGGAAACCATTTTTCTCCCTGATGGCAAAGAACTAGTTTATTTTCTTTCTTGAGCTTCCCTAACGTTTCGCAGCTTTCAGACGAAGTCCAATGAAGAAATGTTCACAGGGACTAGTATGCAGAGCTGTTTCTTAATAAATAAAACAGGTGAAACACAGTTTGAGTGTTCTTAACACTTAGACTAAAGTTTTCAAAGATGTCTTGGAGTATGATGTTCCTTTGAAAAGTAAGAGTCTTACTGACTTTGATCTAGAGTATGGTATAAAAATAACCACAGCCAGGACTGGCATCCCATAAGATTTATTTTGTTTGTTTTCTGGGGGCTTTTATGATATTTTTAAAAGAGTAAGCAGCTCTTTCACTTCTGCTCAGACTGACTTTAATCTTAACTCTGCTTCCTTGGAAGTGGCTCTCTTTAGAGACTGTAATTTCAGCTCAGATAAATACAAGCAAAATATATTCCATCACTGAAGAAAATCAGAACCCCAAAAACTAGATAAATACAGACATAATGATGTTGTAAAAGGCTTTCATTGGGCAAGAAAGTAATTTTCTGTACCATTACAGAAGGTCACTTAAATTTAGCCTGTCAGTCCATGTTAGCCACTGTGTAACAGGCTTATTCAGGATCTCACAATGAAGTGAACCCTGTGATTATCTTCTGTCTTCTTGTTTATCTCCCAGGTGGCCTGTTGCCAGTGTTTTATGTGTGATAGCCAAGAAGGAATAACTTTTTTTCCCACTCCTGTGCATGTTGGTTTTGCTGTTCCACCAAATACACTCTGGGCTGCCACTTCCCTTTGATTCTCAGGCTGTGTCTTACTGTGTCAGATATACTTAAAACTCCTATGGATATCTTGCTTCTGCATGCTGCCTATTTTTTTTATGTGTGTGGCTGTTCTGATTCAACTGATTCAAGGTACTAATTTAGCGTAGGAAAAAAAGTCTCCCTTCAGAAAACGAGCATCTGCTCACAGGTCTTATTTGCAGCAGTGAAGAAATTATATTGGTACAGTTAAAGTGTGATTATTTTGCTTGCTTGGTACCAAGGACATGGAAGTAAACTGCAAAAATATCTGCAAAGTATTGGAAAACCTGGGATTGTGATGTAGAAACTGGCAGAATTGTATCTGGTTATGTGTATGGAGACCAGAGAATTATCCAGGTTATCATTGTTGCTGTTGCAGCTGATTTTTGGAAATGTGTTTCTTGACCCATTGTGTCCCAGATTGTTTCTGATCTTCAGATGTGAATTGTGTGCTCTGCTCATGGGGATGTGGAAGATGGGAAAAGTCTTATCTGCAAGGTGTGAAGGTCCTACTTGTGTTGTCCTTGATGTTGACTGCTGCAGAGAATCTATGTACAATCTGTATAAAAGATAACAAGTTTTCATTCATTGTACTGTCATATTTTCTGCAAATAGGAACTTGGGCCTGCTGATTACAGAAAGTCCTTGGGAAAGCAATTGCAAACTGACAAGAAAGTGTCTTGAACCTCAATCTGTGCCAACATCCTTTTTTGTGCATCTTGGCCAAAGTTATTATCAGCATAAACTAATACTGGTCACCCTGGGTGAAAGGCCCAAGCTGTGGAAACAACTGATGGTTTGTGGCTTTTCAAGTGCTGATATTTTTATAATAAGAGGCTGCTCCTGGTAGAAATGCACATGAGAAGCTGTGAATTGTCATGAATATGTGAGCAGAGAGCACTGGCATTGCTGATAAATTAGCTGGGAATTGTCAGTTGTGTAGAAGAACTCAAATATTGGCTTAACCTGAAAATGTGAAGTTAAATAGAAAAGAACAGATTTTTCTCTCTGGATACTTGAAAACAATAACAAGTCATGTGAAAACTTGTTTTAGAAATTATTTCTAGAGGGTATGAGTTTTCAAGCCTAATGCAGTGAAGTCTATTTTTATAGTCCTTGAAAACAAAACCTGACAGACCATATTTGCCAGCACTTATATTGCTCTGGTGACAGTGCTTCTTTTTAGAGCATGCCAGAGGAAATACTCTGCTGGAGCATATGTCAGTGATTAGTGGGACCAGTGCTGCAGGATGAAGTGGAAGAAATATGGTTGTGTGAAGAAAAAGCTGAATGGACAGAACGTGAGAAATGTAGCAGTTTATGGGTCAGGCTGAGGGTAGGAATGGAAAATAGTTATTTTTAGGGATATCTGTATGTAGCTGACATGCTGTCTTCCAAATCATTGAGGTTTAACTGAGAGGATGACTGCTGTCTTTCTCTCTATGTTCCCCTTAATTTCTTCTTCATGTAGAAAACTGTTTTCTCTTTGAATCGATCACTGTTTGTATTATGGTGTTACATAATGCAGGTATTTGTATGCTCAGGGTGAACTGAAAACCTCAGGAAGTGAGGGAGTTTGGTACCCAACCCTTTTTGTGGATTGAAGGGCTGAGGCAGAGAATGATCCTCAGAAACCCACTGGGTCTCTCCAGACCTGACATCCTGGGTCCAGGATTGTTGCCAGTCAAGCCTGTGAGGTGTGTGCTCATGTCTGGGTTTGGGGTGGCATTTGTCACCTCCTCCCCCCAGAGCCATCCTTGGCATTGACCACCTTGTGAAGGATGCTGAGGTCAGAGCACAGCTCTGAGGATGCTGAGGTCAGAGCTCTCAGCCTCTGGTTCTGCATGAGCCACGTGGGGCTCTGGGTGCTTGGAGGTGGAGGGAAGGGAGGAGGGTTGAGCCCTGCTGCCCTTCTCAAGGATCACTGGCAGCTTTTATTCAAGGTGTGCAGTGCAGTGGCTACAGCCCTCAGTTGACTTTGCCTCCCTGCTTTGACCATGCAGAATAACAAATATGTGTGTTCTTTGCAGGCACCAAAGCATGCAAACAGGTACAAGTGATTCATGTGCAATATAGAGCCACCACTGTATGTAAGCCATGTACCAAGACCTGGAGAAACCAGGTGAAAAGCCTGTCATAGCCAGTTGTTTTAATGTGATCCTGGAAGTGCCCACAGACCTCACTCAACGACACAGACCCCTCTGTGGGAGAAACAGAGCTGGAAGTTGAGCTGCAAGATGCACAGCCTTGTGATTTTCAAGTTTCTTGTATATTTAGCCCTTGACATCATAGGTTAGTCATCAGTCAAGTGCTGTAAAAATGCTCTGCTGCCTCACCCTGTTTTTCCTATCTTGTCACTTATGTTGGAGTGCTCCAAAATTTTTGCTATTCAACATAAATGGCAACAAAATGAAAATGCCTTGTTCCCTTTATCACAATTGATGCCTGTACTTGAACTTTGCCAGTATTTGTTTATGAAAACTGCTTGTTTCCCCTCTGCAATGTTTTTGTCAGAACAGCTCAATACAACTTGTATTAGGGGAAGTCAGAAGAGGTTAGAGAATACCTGAAAGCTAGAAAAAGGGTAGATTAGACTGCTACATAGACTTACCCAGCTGGTGTCAAAATTAGACTGCTGCTGCAAAGTAGACATTTGGCTATTAATATTTAAAGAAATAATGCAAGCAGCCCGACAATGTTCAATTAAATGCAAGTTATAAAATAATTGTCTTGAGCTCACTACAGTTGTGATTTACCTTAGACTATTTTTTTGCAGAGCTTTCCCTCTCATTTAAGTGTTTTTAAAGCTATTTTAGGTCTGATCTTTGCTACCCTGTGAAGTTCTTGCTTTTGAGTAACTCTTGAGATAATTAGAAAAACAGAATTAAATTATTTGGGCCCTTTAGGGAAAAGCAAAGGCTTCATGAGACTTGATTTGTATTTCTATAGCACACAGGAGGCCTAGTCAGAAGTCTGCAAGGAGAAAGTAAAACACCCAAGGGAAGACTGCTTCCCATAAAGTAACCCAAACTGAAAGTATATATTTATTTTCCTTCCCCTAAAGTTACTCTGTAGAAAATATCTTAAAAATTGGGTTGTTTGCTGGTACTTGTACCAAAAAAAGGAGCTTCTCAGCAATGCAGTAAGATTTTTGTATCACCAGTACTGCGTGGATTTCTGAAAGGGACATCTGGGTTTTCACTGGTGACTGAATCCAGTGTTTAAAGATCTTGGTGTTTTCAGTCTGATGTGTGGTGTCTCTCAGTTCTGTAATTGCTTCATACTTGAATCTGCTGGCTCAGGCATGAGATTTATGGATCCAGTTTCCTCTTCCTTAGTTTGTCAGAGCTGTGAAAGGAGCTGACTTTGAAATCTTGGTTATAGCTAATCTTTTTGTTTCCTTACAACTGTTAAGGATTTGAGCATTAAAGAGGAGCACCAGCTTACCTCATTTGGGAGTCACAGCTTCACAATGACAGGGTGTCTTCAGCAAAATGTTTTCAAGCTGGTGGAAGTTGGATCTATTTGTAATGGATTTGTATTGTGTCTATCTGTGTCTGCAGATGATACAGTCTGGGGTTTTTTTCTCTTCTGCTGGAGCATGTTGGAAGCTGTGGCTCTTGGTGAAGTGTTATGATGTTACTGTGGACTTGATCATCATCTGCAGTGATCTCTGCTCAGGAGGTGGAAGAGAGTATCAAAGGAAATTTCCTTCCATCCTGCTTAGGAACTTTGTCAGCTTACCATGAATGAGTTTGGGCTTGTGCTCAGTGCTGCTGGATTGTGCAGTTAGGATTCTGTTCTGGCTTCCTAAACAAGAGCAGCATGTAACACATCACCATTCAGTGTGTGCAGCCTGCTCTGGTTCTGTGCTGTGTGCAGTCAGCAAGAAGGGTCAGGATTTAAATAATGAGATCAGGTCATGCACCTGGATCCTGTTTGAAATCACAGGGTGAAAAGCTTCGAAAGCCTCTAAAACCTCTCAGCAGCTCCTCAAAAGAGGAGACTGGTTGGTAGACAAGACCCTGAAAAGTGACTGGTTATAGTGTACTCTTAAAATTTAATGAAATGTAATCCAAGGTTTTAATTGCATGTCTGAGTTTATGAATTTAATGTTTACTTTAGCAATTCTGCTTAGTACCTAATGAGGGTGAACTCTGTGTAACAGTGAACCCCCTCCAAAAGATCTAAGGATTAAGAAATACTTGAAAAAGCAGGGAGGGAGAGAGAGCAGTCACAAAAATATCACCTAGTTTCTTGAATCTCCTTGAGTTTTAAGTGTCCTCTGTGGTTCAAAGTTAGCTTGGCTTCAGTTTGTTATGAAAATTTCCCCCTTACTGGTCTACAGAATTGCTTGAGTGATGCATGGCAAGTGTGTAAGAGATTTCTGTGATCTGCAGCCGGAACAGTGGAAGCATCAAACAGACTCTTTAGCAAACATACTGCAGAACAGCTTTCCAGAGGGATTTAGAAACGTCCATTTCTTCATCTGCTCCTCAGGCAGCATCCTAATCCCAAACCCAGCACTCAGAGTGGGCTGCAATGGGCAAACACTTGGCACTAACTCTAGGAAAGCTGATGGGCTGTATCCTAGAAGCTGGCAGTGGATCTGACACAGTGCTTGACATAACTCTTAATCTGTGTTAATGGAACTGCCTGAGTGGCCTTAGTTTCTTCACTGTGGTGTCAGCAAGGGGGATGTTTCAAGTCTATGGGGCTGAATGTTTGCTCCCAAGGCTCCCACCCAGCTCCAAGGTGGGAGCTGCTCAGCAGGTCAGTGTGGTGGTTGCACTAAAGCAGGGCTCTGAGGTGATGATTGTGTGTCCTCTTGCTTTCATGTGTCAGAAGAGCTCTGGTTTCTCTCCTGGTCTGCAGCTTGAAAGGAAATGTGTGTCACGTAAACATTTTTGTGTATATATAACAAACTGTAAACACTGAGGTGTCTTGGTGCCTTGCAGTGTAAGGCACCATCTAGAAACAGTGGCATTGGTTGGATGGGGCAGCTTTCAGAAAGAGAAAGGTGTCTCTGCTCTAGCTTTTGCTGCTCCATCTATTTCTATCATCATTTCTGTTGCTAGAAGGGGAAGGCTTATAGTTGAAAGAAGTTACAAAACAGCACCCAGCAGGGTATAATCTCCTCCAAATAAGTACTTGATAAGGCATTTCAAGACATAAGCCTTCTTTAAAGAGTAAAGGAAAGTTCATTGGTATCCAAAGACCCTTTGGCCATCTGGACTTGACTTACTGTTGTCTGCTCTTGCTCGTGGGTGAGGAAGTGCTGTCTGAGCTGTGAATATAAGGTGCTATGCAACACTTAAGCTCCCTTGACCTAATTCACTTGCTTTTTTGCTGGAGCGTGGATTAGCAGTGGCTTGCTGGTGCAAAAGTAAGCAGCAGTTAATTCTTGTAAGTCAAGTCCTGCATGACTGTGATTTGGGTAATGCCATCTTTGTGGAAAAAGCAGGGCAAATTCCTCAAATGAAGTGATAAAAGAGGGGCAGGGGCGATCCTGGGTGCAAGTACTGACACGGCAGATAAGTTGTGTGTTCAGGTTTGGATGATGCTGGCTGCTTCTGACTGCTGCTTTCCCTTTCTAAGTCATGACTGATCTCAGCTCAGCCAGAACAGGCTTCCTTGGAGGCCTTAACACATTCCACAGGATTCAAGATTGTTCTGAAAATGCTTTCTAAATGCTCTGTTAATTAAAGATTTCTCCAAGTCAGAATTAAGTTATTAAAATGTTCCAGGCATTTTCTAGAAGTCTTTTGAAAGCTGGCTGTACATTCCTTTCAAAGTTGATGTTATGAGTTACAAAGTAATATTGTGCTGCTTGTGGGTTACAGATAAGTTCAAATAAACAAATGATTAGGGTTTTTTGCAATAGTTTGCCTTTTTGTGAACTGACACTGCTGTCGAGTCACTCTTGAGGATTTTGCAATTGTGTAGTTGTGGTTCTTTAGCAGTAATGGAAACAAATGTTTCATGTGCCTGGGAGGGCACTTCCAAAATCCCTGGGTATGAGCAGGTAGTGCTGCATAAGACAGTAGACTAACAGCCATCTAAAATGCTTTTGTTTTGTTTTGCAGAACCCAGTCTGCTTCTAAAAGACTGGGTGATCATAGGTGACAGATTTTGTATCATACAAAAAACCTGCAGTGTGTGGTAAGTCTGCTCACCCAGCTGTGGTGCTGCAAGTATTCAGTGTGCTGCTGAGGTGATCTGAAGGTGCCAATGCCAGAGAAAGAAAAGCTGTGCTGTCCTGGGCTGTCCCTGCCAAGCTCTGTGAGAAGGGATGGTTCTCTGCCACCAAAATAGTGGTTAGAGCCTCAAAGCCAAACCCTGTACTGACATGGATTGAGTGCTGTTGTTCTGGGTTTTAATTAGGCTTTTAGTGTTTTAAAGGCACACTGCAACCAGAAATACTCTGTGTATCAAACTGAAAAGGCTGTGTATTGGAGGGAGGTGGAGTTCTTAGCTTAAAATACGTGTTTGTAAGAGAGCTCTGGTTCTGCTTCCTTTGCAAATCTAAATTCTGCATAGATTATGTTCTTGCATTTTGCAGGTAGTTTGGAGGAGTTTCAGTGGAGTTGTCACTTTTTCCTGGCTAGTGTAGTTAAGTGCTGCAGGAACATGATAATCAGTGTCCCCTTGACCCAGGCAGTGTAAGGAAACCTTGACTGCTGGTTCCAAGATAAAGTCAGTGCACAAGTGTCTGCCTGAGCTTGCAGTTGGCTTTGGCATTTTGCTGCTCAGCTCTATGAGTTGCAAAAGGTTTAAAAAAAAATTAAATCAGAACCTTGTCAGTTTATATTGCTTCTGCTGGGACCCATGAGCAGCTGTGAAAGAGCTGATAAAGCTGATGTTCCAATTCTGACTGGAATTTGGAAGAGCATTTCAGGTTAGAAGTTGGCCTGAAAACAAATGTGTGGTTATAGAGAGCACTGTCATGTACATCATCCCAAAATCTTTTACAGTAAGTGAAATGTTAATTGTTTTCTGTTTGCTCTGCAATCTTCTGGTATATCAAAAGCTGTGTAATTATCTTTCCTTATTAAAAGTTCAGCAGTGAGAATGGATGACTCTGTCTGTGTTTACTGTGCAATTACTGTGAAGTAATGGGAAAGCCTGCTGAGAGGTCAGTCAGCAAAAGCATTACTAGGAAACTGCATCTATGGAGCACGTGGAAGCAGAAGACAAATCTTTAAGTGTCTTTTGTGTTCTGAAAGAAGGATGGGAGGCAGCTCTTACAAACTTTGCACTGAGATCAGAGTCTAAGCAGTGCAGGCAGTGAGTGCATTAATCCATGGCACTGAGAAAAATGTTTATTTTCCTAAGATAACAAAGTTTGACAGGGCTGTTTATCTCCCTTAAGTTTCCCAGGAGGTATGAACACAAAATACGTTGTGCTCAGCCTCTTCTATCACTGTGCTAGATAACTCCTTTGTAAAACATCTTACCCAGAGAGGTCAGGTTTTTAGCACAAGCCTTGCTCCTCTGTTCCTGCTCTGTTTTTGAGAGTGTTTTGCAGATGTGCCTGGTTTGTGAAAGGTGCTTTCTTCAGGGCAGCAGAGGTAAAATGAACATTTTAAAAGACAAAACAACATCACACCTGTGTGAACAGTTGCTGCTTTCTGACCCACAAAACAACAATTATTGGGAAGATGAAGTTTTTGGGGAGAGTTTACATAGTTTTTGGACCACTTCACTGCAATATTTTATGTTTGTTTGGAGGATTTCTATTTGCAGTGTATCACTCTCCCAGTGCTCTTGGTCTGGACCTGGCTGGTAGAGTGTCCTTAGTGATGTTGAGCTGTGCTCACAGGCCACAAGATTGTGCTGAACATTTGCTATTTAAATTGAACATTTTTGCCTACCTGTAGCACAAGTTGTTTGAGCTGGCTTTAGCCTTTACATTCAGGGGTGCCTGTTGGGGCCATAAGAACAGCAGCTCAAGAACTTTTGCAGCAGGAAAATTCTTGTTTGAATGGCTTTCATTCAGAGGGAATGGAAGGTCTAGGTCAAAACTGAGTTCCTGACTGATTTAAAATCCCTGCCCTCATGTACTTCTTTTGAAGCAGTAAGTCACTATTTATTTGAGATGTAGTTTAAATTTAAAACCCACAATGTAAATTACTTGGGAAGGGATGTCATTTTGTGTGCCCATAATGGTGATAAGCTGAATAAAACAATTGCAGGAAACTTATTTCTGGGGGAGAAGCCAAGGGAGGTATTTCAGCCATGGCACTTTTATGATAACTTCTGGAGTTTGCTCCTCTTACCAGAAATATTATGGATGTTTGACTGGTACAATCAAAACCAGCTGAATTCGGGGAATTTCAAGGGGTTGTTTTTTAAAGCATTTTTTATAAAAACCCAAGAAGTCCAATTAGTAGAATTCAACTCATAGGAGTTTAAAAATTAATGGCAACTTACCTTATGAAATATGAATCACTTGAGACTAAACTAAGAGCTGACATATGGTTTCAATTTTTTTTTTCCTTTAAACACTGGCATGGTGCTAAGGCCAGACAACTTTATTTTCCTGATGCATTATAACCAGCTGCAGATGTTTTAGATGTTATCGCTTCTAAATGGGCTCTGACAAATGTCTTCTGGAAGCCAGCAGCTCTAAATATTACATACACTGTATTCTGAGGAAATGTTGAAAATAAAGTTTTAGGAATTAAATGTTCAGTGTCTGAATTGAGAAAATTTACTTTCTACCTTTCTCAGGGGGATTTGCTAGCTGAAAACATTCTTTTGTGAGACAGGCACAGATGTTAGTCAAGACACATGTGGAGACTGGAACAAATACTGCCACAGATTATTTACTGGCCCTCTACTGCTAATACTGGAAGGTGGATGCTTGGAAAGGTACCTTGACATACTCAATGCTGACCTGGAATTTGTAACAGGTGTACAGCTATTCAGCATAAAGGCAAAAAAAATTGAAGTATTTATTAAAACATATGGAAACGTGTTTTGTGCATCAGTGAGCAGGGCATGGCCCTCTGCTATAGAAACTTTTGTGATATTTCGTTTATTCTGTTCAAGATGAAAGCAAATAGTTATAACTTAAGAATTTTTTGGTGCTTCTTGTCTTTTCTGCATAGCTTTGAGTCCTTTGAATCATCCAGAAGGATATTTTCACATACATATGGGATACAAAATGTTGCTTGCATATCAGATGTGTGGCTTTGTGGGGGGAGAGGGACCATATGAATATTGACATGGGAATTGCATCTGATGTCCTTGACTTGCAAAATTCAGACAGCTCAATTCATCACTGCATAAACCATTCATACTCATTTTTCCATACACTGAGAGAGAGTGGGAAAATATCTGTGCTTTGCTGTAGACACCTCATTAACATGTGATTCCATATGCAGCTCTGAGTTCTCAGGTCAGCACAGGAGAGGAAGGAGGGTGTGCTGAGGGGACAGGCTGAGTGACTAAAGGCTGCAGGCTGAAACCTGGGTAGCAGAAATACCTCTTCAGGCAAGGATGTACCAAACAGGCACTACATCTGATAGGGCTTGCTCATGTGTTAGCAATTCACCAAGTAATGGTGGTCCTGATCGCTTGAAATTTTGTTGGGAGTCTTGCCAAAAATGTTTATGGAGTTTTGAAGCAAAATGGGGATTGCTGAAGTGTTACCAATAACTTTCTTTTGTGTGTGTGTGAGAGTTGTTTTGGTAAAAATGTATTTCAGAGCATGGTATATACTTATTATATATACAGAAGGTTAATGATCCATCTAGTTTGTACCACACAGGGTGACCAAAGGGAATCTCTTTGCCCGTCTGTGTTACCCCTAAAGAGCCTTGCTCCAGCTTTGGTCTGCTTTAAATATAAGCCAGCTTGTGCTCACTGGAATCCCTGGAGTCTGCCTGGCACTGGGGAGCAATTCCAGGAGCAGATTAGGGCTGGAAGCATCAATGGGTAAGTGCTGGAGCAGGGACCTGCATGCTTTGCTGGGAGGGACATGGCACAGTGCCCTGGGCGGGAGCCGAGCCCAGCAAATGCAGGTCTAATGATTTGGATTTTGCTATTTCACATTAGTGTTTAAAACTGCTTAGATATAATCCCCCCAGCAAATCTCTCCATGCTCAGGGATGGTGAACATTCACTGCTGCACGCTGATTTTTAAGTATGAACTGGTTACACTGAATTCTTGTGCAGTTGAACAAAGGCTCTCTCTGGTGCCTGGCAAAGAGGAGAAGTTTTCGTGTCTGATTCTGTTTGTACAGGAGCATAAAATGGGTCTTTGTATCGACATGCTATAACAAATGAAACATTCAGGCAGAGGTTTGGTTTGATACTTGCCAGTTGTGTGGTGGCTCTGGAAAATCATAGAATGTATGTATAAAATCCTTGGCAAGGAGGAGAGCTCCTACTGAGTTCAGAGTCCATAGCTATTGGTTGCATGTGTTGAGTTGGACATTTTTTCTTGGCTTACAGATTATTACTAAGAAAGTTTATGCATTGAAGGTTGATGTTCATAATATGAATCTCTTCTTAGTGGTTGCTGACCTGAGCCACAATTAAGTTTCTTCTTCCAATCACCCAGGGTATTTCCACTGTCTCTTTAGCTTGCTCTGGTTTCTTGCCATAACTTCATCAGAAAAAATTCTCAAAGATAGCTGCAGCTGAGGGGCACATACTGTCTGAACATACTTATACTCAGAGGTGTATGGAGCCTGAATCCCTCACATTTCTGGTTAAAAGACAAGCCACAGTTTATTTTCTAAAGCATCAGTCAAAAGCACACAGTGTTTTTATGCAGCTCTCAGAAGATTGATCTGAATACTCTGAAATCCATAGAAGCTATGAACTTTGGCTTGCATCTTCGTAAGGAAAAGAAAATGATCCTACCTTTGATGGAATCTAGCAGAAAGTTGGCTTCCATTTAACTTGAAGGAATTTGGGGTGGTTTCTCATCTCTGTGGTCTAAGTGGAATATCTTGGCTTGTTCGAAACAACTGCTGGTTTTTAAAAATGCATTTAAAGGAATTTTGGAGGTTAAAGTATTTGATTTTCCCATGTCACTCATCATGTACTGTAGTTTCTTCAGACTTTCAGACTTGGAGGAAATGTTCAGCTTACTGCAGTGAGAGCTGCTGCAGAAAGTGTTCCAGACTCTTCAGGTCAGGAGAGTTCTTACAGAGGATAGAGGATTAAGTGATGAAGGTTTTTATAATTACATGAGCACTGGGTTGGTTTGGGGTTTTTTGGGTTTGTTTTTTTTATGCAATGGTCTTTCTGAAGCTTGCCAAGAAGATTAAATAGAATGGTGTTACTGTGGTGTTGCTGTTTAATCGGGCTCTTCTTTGGCTGTCACTGAGATTAAAATGTTAGCACAGGCTTGATGCAGTTCTAGAAACAAAAGCAAGTGCCTGTTGAAAGTTTTATATAGGGAAGGTGGCTTAAATTGCAGCAACTAATAAGATTCAACTGTTTGGAGATGTTAAAATAGGTGTACTAAGCAGACAAAAATGTGTGGAATTTCTCACCTACTAATCATTATTTATTGATTCCTTTAAGGCTGGCAGTGAGGTTTCCCTTCTCTTTTGACAGTAGCAACTTTCTGCTTTAACAGGTTTTTAACCTCTTTGGTTTAATAAGCCTGAAAGTTAGGGGGAGGTGGAGATTGATACATATTCTTGTATGAGGAAGTAAGAAAGTGTGAATTTGACTTTTGGAGCGGTGGAGATAGCAGGAAGAACAGTAAATTAATTGCCTGAGTGTGCTCTGCTGCCTGAAAAATAAGGATCCAGTAACCAGGGCCTGTTAAGGAGGACTTTGACAGGGGTTGTCTCAGTAATAGAGGCAATTTGATGATCTTGCCCCCATTTTTCAGTTTATTTTCCCCTCTACTGCACTGATATGGCCCTGGATGGGGACTTACTGCAACCAGATCGATGAGAGAAGCTGGATTTAAGACAAGAAAAAAAGCCTTTAAACTGAGCTGTGGTTCCGAAGATGATGAGTGTAGAACAGCAGTGTAATTCAGTAAACTGTTTTTGCCCAGCTCTGTAGAGCAAAAAGACTTTTGGTCTCACTTCTTCAAAGAATTTGCAGGGATTTACTTCAGACCATGGACAAAAGTGTCAGGATTTATCAGTCTAAGATTAGTTTTACTTGAAAGTACAGAGCAGCCTTGATTTTTGTTTTGTTATGCAAATTGGAAACTAATTTCACTAAATTGCATGTACTAAGAACCTTACTTTTTACTTTTTGGCAAGATTGACATCTTGTCATTACAATAAGTGTTATGGTCCTCCCTCCTGTTAATGTCATTAATGAAAATCCACTCCTACATAGGCTCTTCTGAGCAGCTGTCCTAAATGGGATTACTGAAAAATAGACATTTATCTGAGCTTTTTGCTTTTATAATTCATAATAGCCAACAGCTCTGGCTTAGGCTTTTGGGATGATGAACTTGTCTTGCCTCTTTGCACAGTGGTAAATTTATGGAAATACATAAATATTTCCTAATCTGGGAGCATCATGTGGGCACTTAAATCTTGAAGTCTCTTTGCTTACTTCAAGTTTCAAAAGCTGCTCTTAGAAATAAAAAAGACTAGTTCACTTTGTGTGGCCTCTGGAGTGTTTTGTAACATGAGGCATGGGAAAACAGGTCTGGCTGAAGTCATCTGTGAAGAAGTACTGAGAGAGAAGTGGCACTTGTCTCTGAGGTAGATACTGAGGAAGGGTGAAAGGGCTTCCTTGCTCTGTTTGAGCAATTGAATTTAGATGCATCTGAAAGACCACTCTAGTTGGTGACTTGCTGTGAAATACCAAGGCTGACTTTTAGTATGTGGCAGATATGAATTATGAAGTGATCTGGGTCCACATTCAGTGTGCATCTCTTAATAGCGTAAAATTATTCAAAGTTGACTTGTTTCCATGCATTAAGGGGCTGGAATATTTATGATTCTCTTGCCTTTCTAGCAAAAGGTGGTAACTTCCACATCTAACATTTAACTTGTGTTTTGGGAAGGCAGTTGCTTTTCCTTTTATTTTTTTTTTTTCGTATTACCTTAAAATATGCAGTTTGTCTCCCAGTGGTCTTGCATGTGCTGACACCCAAAACTGGCACTGTATGTAATGGATTTGGAATTCAGGCTAATGTTCTTGGGCAAAAAACACTTGCCATGTGGCATCATGTTTCATGATCTCATGGGGAGAGACTGCTCACAGGATTAGGTTGTGGCTGCCTGTGGTTTGAGCTAAATAATCTGCCTGCTTATTACTGGTGTATAACCAGTGTGGTGCTTTTTCTCCCTGAAGCTTGACAACCACCCTTCCTGTTGCAGTTCCACCTTCACTTAAAAAGCCATCTTTCACAGCCACAGCCTGTCTCATCCATGAATCCTTACCCTGAGAGCAGCACTGCAGAGGGAATGTTTTCCACAAGAGGTTAGTTGATTAAATGCTGTGACAAATTATTACAGCTACTTGAAAGCAGTTGCTGCTGCCTTTAATTTTACAGTGTCAAGTTACTCTGTCTTACTTAAGTGCCAGCACTCTCCAGCTGCCATTGTACATGGCTCACCTGTAAACATGTTCTCTTCTCTGGGAGGGGAGAACAGATGTTTCTGCCTCCAAAAGATGCTCCAGGCACTTGCTGCAGGAGATGGTCAGCAGGCTGTCAGAAGCAATCTTTATGGGCAGGCTGGTCTTTCACAAGGAGATGTGTTTACAGAGCATGAAATGAACATTTTTGCACAGAGGCAAATAATTGCTTACAACGGAGACTTTAGCAGCAGATTTGCAGCTTGAATGATCATTAGTAAGGTCAGCTGGAGCACACACAGTGTCCATCTCCTGAGCAAAGTCATTCAGGACATTTTAGCTGTTCTTTTGTGCTGAAAGGTTTTAAGATGTTGTAATGTTCATGCCATGAGCTTGTCAGTTTTTATCAAAACTTGTGATAGGCTGTGTTACTATATCTGCATATACAGTATAGTTTCTTCAAAATCATTCTTGAATGGAAAACTATTTTTTGAGTTGCAAAGAAGAAGAGAGGAAGGAACCCGCAATGCCCATTATCTCAGTCTTGAATTATTATTTAATAGTATTCCAGCAGTGGCAGGGTTTTTAAGATTCTCTTCATGAAGTGTGTGTGAAACAGGCTGTTGTCACAAGCAAAAGGGATGTCTGTGAAAGCTTTCTGTGGTGAGGAGATGGGTCTGAAGGGCAGCAGCTCTCAGGCAGTGTTGGCTGCCCCAAAATGCTCTGGTTAAATGCTCTCACTCCTCAGGTCAGAGCTCTTTTTTGGCAGTAATGAAAAATGGTTTCCGAAGAATGGCTATTGGCAAAATTAACCAGATTGATTCTTCACTTATGACACAGATCAAGACTTGAACTTCAGTCTTCTATGATAATAAGACCAGTTCATCATCACTAATTGCATCTCTTTGTTCCCGGCAGTTTCACACACACTTCA
>VZTT01004869.1:21917-67886 GCA_013400855.1 Buphagus erythrorhynchus | reverse complement strand
GCTATATGGATTAGTTTCTGGCCTGTTAAGCACTAATTAGCAGCAATGATCTGTATTTACTTTCTGACTATCCACAGGAAATGGAGAGCAGGGAAAACCTTACCCAATGACCGACGCAGAGCGAGTGGACCAGGCGTACAGGGAAAATGGCTTTAATATCTTTGTGAGTGATAAAATTTCTCTGAATCGTTCCCTTCCAGACATCAGGCATCCAAAGTGAGTATACAGTTTGCATTTCTATGAGTGAAGGTTTGCAAGCCCTAAATTACCACCTCTACAGGAATGTGTTCTTTTTTTATTATGAACTCTTGTACCTTTGTTCATAAAATACAGTCCTTGCACAGCTGGGTCCTGGTGTTTCCTTAATAAAGGACAGTGTGTAGTAATTTCAGTGGGAAATAGAAGAGATCAAATCTGGGGGAAAAAATCATTTTTTGATTTCAAAAGACTTTAAATTACCACAAACTTGCAACCCTGCTCAGAAGAAATCTTTACTATAACCCAGAGGTTCCAGTTCTTATGTTGGCCACTAGCTGAAAATGAGTGAGGAATGCTCAGGAGCAGAAAAAGATGTGAGTAGCTTCACTCAACTATGTATGAAGAGTTTAACAGGTTTATGGATTATTTTTGTGGACATCTTCCTCATAAAAGCAGCCTCATCAGGGTAGAAACAAGTTGCAATTGAATGCTCACTCTAGAGTCCATTGGGTTTTGGACTTTATGCTGTAGGATGGTGTTGAACTGGATTTTGGTCAAGCCAGAAGTTATTCTCTAGCAAAAGTGCATCAGTTAGGACTTAGCCCGTGTTTATACAAAGCTGAGAGGTTTTTTAATACTGTTTGTGAGGTTCTTAATCTGAAAGCATTGTTAGACATTTGAATCTAAGATTTTTTTTGTGTAAAGCTGTGTTTATCACAGTTTAGTAAATCTGAATTCAACATCTACTTTATTGATGAGATACAAGTTCCAGAAGTCAGGTTTTATAATTTGTTAACGGCGCAATTGAGTTATTGCCTCTTCAGCTGTCATAGCAAACTAATCAAATACACTGGCTTGACACCTTTTCTCAATATGAACACATAAAATGAAGTAGTGAGTGTAGCTCCATAAATATTTTAGGCATGCAGCTGAAATGTTTAAACATAAAGATAAATCAGGTAACTGAAGATGTTTGTGAATCAGCCCATGCTCAAGTTCTAGAAAATACAGTTTGAATTTACTAATCTAAATTCTACCTGGCCTCCATTTACAGGGTCTACCTTGGGCTCTGAGAACTTAACAAAATACTGGCATTGTCTGATATTTATCTGAGGGTTTAATGTGTTACCTCACATACTCCAGTGTTTCCTGAAGTTGCTGACTCAGTGTTGCTAACTCTGCTATTTAAACTTTCTTAAAATGTGAAACTTCTAACTCCAGCCCCAGGTAAAATTAATAAGTGGAGTGTCTGGGACACCCACGATTTAAGCTGTGATTAATGGTGCTGCTGCAGTGGTTTGCTTGTTGCTTGACACATCCTTTCCCCCAGCACAGCAAACTGTGGGGGCCTCGAGGAGTGGATAAAACAGCATGTGCCTTTTGGGTGCTGGGATTAGGTGGGCAGGGAGCAGGGCTACCCATAGTGGGGATGTGCAGTGAAGGAATTCACGACTGGAAAGATCTGCTGTGCATTCTCTGTGCTCATTAAAAAAGATATACATGAAATGGTATGGTTTGTGTTACTGGAGAGGTTGATGAGGGCAGTTTATAACAAAGTTAGACTGACCTAGTCATAAAGTCACAAGTCCATAAAGAGTATTCCAGAAAGAAGGGAGCTGTGTTTTAGAACCCCTTACATGCAGTGAGGTAATAGAGAGTTTGGAGGCGTGCCTGCAGGTGGCAGGGAGTGTGAGGAGAAGGTGTGCTGGGGAAAAAGGCATCATCTGCCTTGCCCTAAGCTTGGGGGCCACAGCTGGACTTCTCCCCAACAGCTGCCCTGGATGGGGAAGGGCAAAGAAGCAGTTGATGTGTGAGATGGACTTTAATATACCAAATAGTGTGTGACCTCTGCTTTCTGTTAATTGTGGGACTCAGGGAGCTGGGGCACAGCATGTACTGGATCTGCCTGGTGCACACATGCCATTGTTTGTTTCAACAGTCATGTCTTCCCCTGATAACATTTCCTTTAAGCACCTCTAGGGTTTTTAATATTAAATACTAATTTTGCAGGTCTTGTAAAGCAATTGTAGATACAGTAGCTGGAGGGAAGCAATTTCTCTCCACGCTTAATGGTTAAACTTAATAGCTAAAGTTTCCCACTTGTTAAAGTTAGTCAGAAATGAGAATTCCAGTTTAAGAAGAGTTAGAAACAATTCAAGGGCTCTTGGTTCAAACTGGAACAGAACTGTAGCTAGTAGCAGTTGGAAGAAGGTTAGGATGGCAATGCCAAGGGCTGGATGAAAGCAGTCCCTGCAGCTTCAGTTTGCATCTTGCATCTGTGCACTGCAGCCACAGCCTGCAGGCTCTTGGCAGCACCCCAGGACAATTCATTATACCCAGAATAAGTTACTGTCTTCTCACACAGGCACCAGAGTAACTTCCTGTAGGCACAGATGTATTGACCTTGTATAACATAGGTGCATCCTTCTCTGTGCCCTGGGAAAGGTACCAGGAAAAAGCTGCCACTGCCAGGGCTGCTTTCATTCCTGTCTGCCCTTCCGGGGGCCAGGGGGAGGAATTCCTGCCTGTGTGCATGGAATTGTGCTCAGAGTGACAGCTCCCAAGGGCCTGGCAGGGCACAGCAGCCTGGGGGCTGTGCAAAGGACAGGAGCAGCCTGGGACCTCCCTGCCCTGCTCCTGGGCACAGGGCAGCTTGTCCTGCTGGCACTGTCATTGTGCCTGCACACACCTCCATTCACACAGCTACCACTGGTTTGTTCTGGACACAGGGGGCTCCAGGGATGGAATAGATTTTTGACCCTTACTGAAGAGCTGCTGGGTGTTTTTACTACATTGGATCACTGTTGTGGCCTTAAGGGTTTCCTGTTAACAGGGTGTAAAGTCCACTTATGGCCACACCTGCAGGAAAATAAACACTGCACTTCATACTGCAGAATTTTATTTATGAAACTACCAACCCTACAAGGCAAGAGTTCATTACCTGTATTTCAAAATTAATAAAACTAATGCTCTCTTCATCATTTTGAGGAGTAAAGAGAACTAAGTGGATTGCTGCTAATTAATTCGGAAGTGCTGGTGTGTTCTGGGTGTTTTTTGGTGTGTTAGCACTCTTTGACTTGCTCTGTCTGTATCCAGCTGCAAGAACAAGCTGTACCTGGAGAAGCTCCCCAACACCAGTGTGATAATCCCATTCCACAACGAAGGATGGTCCTCCCTGCTGCGGACAGTGCACAGCGTCCTGAACCGCTCCCCTCCCGAGCTGGTGGCAGAGATCGTGCTGGTGGATGACTTCAGTGACAGAGGTAGGGGGCTTTGTGTGTGACATCCCCACCAGGCTTCCCTACCCAAGGGATCAATGCACTTGCAAATATGTGTATAATGACCTGAGGTTTTTTACTTGCCAGCAGCAGAGCTCAGGGGATCTTGCTCTGGTGCACTTGAAAGCGGGAAATTCATGTTCTGTATTCAGGGTGTGCTGGTTTAGCTGCTGCTGACATGGCCTGTCCTGTGTTCTGGGCAATAAGAAAAGCCAGGGAAGGTGGTTTTAATATTCAGCTAAGGGCCTGTGTAGCCCTTTTCATTAAATGTTGACTCTTGAAATAACAAAAACAAAGGCCAAGAGATGGGAATAGCTCTCTCCTTACGTTCTTTTCTTTTTTTTTTTCTTTCTTGATGCAGAACATGTAAAAGAATCCTTGATAAAAGGTTTCCACCTGGGACTGCCTATGATTTGGCTTGCCTTTCTCATGAATTTTGTGCTCCTGAAAAGTAAATGTGCAGCATCCAAACCTTTTCTCTCTCATGCTGGAAACTTCCCTCAATATTCTGTACTGCAGTGCCTGCAGAGTAGTCGCTTTGGGTTGGGTTGAAGTGCTGTCTGCAGAGGTGTGGAATCACTGGCACCACACATCACCACGAATGGAGCAGCCACTTGTCATTGCAGCAGCAATGTGTGCATGCATTCACTGAGATCCTTTTCTCTGAGCCGTTTAAACATTGCCTAATGCAGATTAAGCTATGCTTTGTCATGTGTTTTGCACCCTTGCTGTGCTGGAAAAGGCAAGTGAAGGAGGAGTGAGTGCTCCTGTCATGTAGACATTGCATAGGTGGAGAAATCCCATGGAAAGTCCTCTGGCTGGTGTTGAAGAGGGCACTGTGATTTGGAGGGATTATGGTCAGATCTAGTAACTCTGTTTTCTCCTTTAAAGTCACTAACACCCTTTAGCTTTATGAGCTGCAGAGTTCAAGCCACTGATACTACTCAAGTGAGGCAAAAGAGCTTTCTATACAGATCCTAAAGGATACATCTCCAGAAACTTTCCATATAGGAAGCTCCTAAATGAGCTTGAAAACAAGTCTGTGAATATTTAGTGTTCTTACCTATACTGGTTTCCAAATAGGCACTACCCAACAGCTGTAGTACTTGATCTAAAGTTCTTCTCTCATTAGTTTGCAAGCAAGGTGTGCTGCATTGAACAAATCAATGTTACATGAAATAAGTATTTCTTTATAGGATTTTCAGGCTAAGGTGAGGAGAAGGAAAACCCACCCTCCTGACAAGGTCTTTTTATTGCTACTCAGTCTAGAAGGAAATTAGACAAGCTCATGCTGTAACCACAAGTGAATTGTACAAATGGGTTTCTTTTCAGAGAAGTGGAGGTAATGAAATCTGGTTTCCTGTGGATCTGTTTTCCTTGTTCTTTAGATGTGCCCTGACCAGGGGAAAGAGCCTGCTCCTCAATCTGCTCCTGTGCTTTTTGTCCAGCTCGCTCTTCTCTGTTCCACCTGCCTCTGATAAGATAAAAACTCTTCTCCCTTGGTCATCCAATTTGCATGCAAAGGTTGCCAGAAGTAGCTGGGATTCATTTGTGTGCAGCATCTATTTATAAATGGATATAAAAGACTCCATGTGCTGGACAGTGAGCTGAATTGTCACTCAGAGAGAGAGTGTGTTAATAAAAACTGATGTGGGGGTTCTCTTTGTTTGGGGAGGATTTTTCTTGGTTGGGTTTTTTTTTTTTTTTTTTTTTAACCTGTATTTTTCTACTAGCATGGTTGATTTCTGCACACTGGGATAGTTGCTGGTTAGGATGAAACACCTTTCCTTCAGTGCTGTCAGTTCTGTATCTGTACTTTTCTTCCTTAACCACACTGGAGTTAGCTTCCACATCCCTCAATGGGCTCAAATAGATCCTTAGTCTTAGGGGGCTCTTAAATCCTAATCACATGATCTTGACTTGAAAGGCTGATGGTTACAAATTTCTGGTTGTAATTTATCCATTTAAAAAAAAAAAAAAAAACAAACAAACAACAACAAAAAAATCCCCAAAATCTAAGTGACAAATGCTTCAACCCAGTAATTGAGAATTGATAGTTTAATGCATCAAACTCAAATGCATGAAGGAGCAGAAGTTGCAGGAAAACTTTTACTTATATGTTTGAAAAGGGCACATTCTTGGATTTGGACTGTTAGGCAACTGCTCTGATTATCTGTTTCTTATCATTAAATTGGGCAGATAATAAGAACTCTATGTCTAAGCTGATGATTATCACAGCTGTACCACAGAACTGGAGAGCAGTAAAAAGAATGAGAAGAAATGTCTTGATTTTTTTTTTCTTTGCAAATCATAAATGATTGGCCCTCTGCATTGTCTGCAAAGTATTCTGTATTGTCTTCGAGAATTCTGTGCTTCTGTTTGAAATAATAGTCCCCTAAATTTTTAGCAGCATCTTTCTTTTGAAGTTACAGAATCACTGTTGGATGAAGTGACAGTAGAGGCCATGTCTGAGATCAGAGGGGCATAGTACAAACAGTAAATGTCATCTCCTTCCCTGAAGAGATCAGTAAATAGTCGCCATAAACTCCAGTGAAAAGCCAAAGATGGAAAGGATAATCACTCAATAAAAATCTCATATTAATTTTTTTTATCGAGATGTTACTCTGACAGGATAAAACATTGGATATCTCTGCTGTATCTTATGCTGGCCTTTCACTCAAGGGTTGTCTAAACAGACCTCTAGAACTTTAATAACTCTTTAAAGAATAATTTTCAATAGCTTGACCTTCCCTGGCAAGGAGAATCTCTCTTCTGCCAGCATTTCTTGCATGCTGGTGTGTGCTGACCTGTGCTGGGGTTAACTGTGCTGGGGTTTGCCAGCTGCCCTTGAGGTGCTGGAATGTTTCTCTCTTGTTCTGCTGTTTCACTGGTTTCTGGGAATGGTGGTATTGGTGCTGATCCCTCTTTCATCCCTGTATCTCATGCATGGAGAATCTTTGCTGCACATGAAGAAAAGAGGACTTTGGTAATAATAGAAATAGTAAGTGTGGAAACCTGGCTACTGCAAACAGTATTTTTCCTGACAGATGTTATTTTCATATGTTTTTCATCTGATTTTAAGCTTGAGTGTAAGGAATTTTTGGTGTGTCTACAAAAAGGGCTGAGAAGTTGGCTAACAGAGTGACAGGAGAGTGAAGACAGATTTCTGGGTTAGTTGGTGGCTGCTGTGGTCTGCAGCAAACCTGAGGGACAGCTGTGGCCGAGTGTTATTGGAGCTCCTGGACAGATGAATCATCATCTAGAATTGTCAGCAGCCATTTATTTCCTAATTTTTTTGAAAAAGACAACTCTGTGACCTTTAGCAATACATATTTTTCATCCAAAAAATGCTGTCCTGATGACAGCAGGGAGCAACAAAAGCTTTACGAGTCATGTTTTTTAAATGTTTCCTTTGCTTTATACTTGGAAAGTCAAAATGTGCTGGAACAACTTGCTGTCTGGTTTGGGGTTTTTTTTGTATGCCTGCAGTATAATGCAAATGGTCCAAATCTAAAAAAAGGTTAGAGCCTTACCTCACCCAGATTTTGTGCAGGTTTCCATGTCAGCCAGAGTTTTGTGGGAAAGGCTGCCTGTCAGTGGGGTCAGTCCATGTGGTGGTTCCATCCCCTTTGCCTTGAGCTGCAGACCACATTGTCACCTCCAGCAGCTCCTTCCTGACACTTAAATCTTCCTCTATGAGGATTCCCTTGGTAAGCTGGGTTGATTTAAAAGGAGCTGCTTTCCATCATGTGCCATTGGTCACAGCAGAGTGAATATTGCAGGGCTATTTTTTACTTTCTCTATTGGAAGTCTCTGCTGTCAGTGTAGCATTGCATTAGGACTGCTAGAATGCTTTTTTTCCCCACAAACTTGATTGAGAGTGATGTAAGAACTTTCTCACCAGTTCAAAACATTTGTAGGGATTTTCTGTGCAGAAGAAAATAGGTTATATTGAAGAGGGAGACACCCATTCAGAAACTATTATTGGAGAATAAGAATTGACCCTCCCAGCATTGGCTGCTTCTTCCTTCTGCATGGTACAGAGACCTGCTGGAGAGCCACAGACTGACCTCCATGGGTTTGATGAACCTCAGCTATTGCAGGGTGGTCCAAAATAATGCCTGCCCTTCTGGGTAAGCAGAAATCAGAATGAAACACTTGTGAATTACCACTCTAGAATTCGTGATCATAAAAACTTCTAGCTGTGGCAGTCCTGTGTGGATTTGTGGCTTCACTTTTTAATTTCTGTCGCTATTCTTTAGATCTGATAGGTTAAATTAAACCTTTTCATATGCTGGCTTGCAGGGTACTAATTGCATCCTTCCAAGCCTGTTGTTAACAGAATGGCCCTAAGTAAACTAAAATGTTTTTTCCATGTATATCAGTTTTCTCCTGGGGACTGTCATCTGAAATTTGTTTGCTTTTTGAATATCTAATTACCATGCTGCTGAGTGGGAATTTGGTTCTATTCTATCATAGAAATGGGAGGAGGAGAACTGAAGTGGAATTGCAGGTCAGTTTGTAACACTGCAGGTTTTTCTTTCAGCTCTGATGGCATTTTGTTATTGATAGCTGGCAATGAGTAACAGGCAGGCAGTTCATGGTTCTTCAGGGTCTGCTTCAGTCCCTGGGCCTGCAGCCTGAATTGCTGTGGTGAGAAATGGGGCTGTTCAGCTCTAGTGTCTGTCTTGTATGAAATGAATTGTTGGTCTCCACCTAATTCTTGTAGCTTGTGGACACCTCTGCTGTAAAAGCTGTCTCTGTGTCTGCATGAACAGATGTAAAGCTGTTCTCTGTCTCTCAGTAATAAATGATCAGCCCTGAGCTGGAGGAGCAGAGGATGGTGCATCCCTTTGCAGGATGCTTCTCAGAATGTTCTTTGCTTTTCACCTGGTACATATTTGGTAGCCCAGCACAGCAGTGGAACATCAAATACTCCTGGTGAAAAGCAAAAGGCAAACTCCTTCGTTTTGGAGGAGAAGTCTCTTACAGGTGGAGGTGGGACTGGAACAGTACAGAATCAAAAGTGGTTGAGTTTGGAAAGGATATCTGGAGATCATCTAACCAACCCCTCTGCTCAGCTACAGCAGGTTTCTCCAGCTCTTATTATTCACTCAAATTTTGAAAATCTCCAAGGATGGAGATTCCATAATGTCCCTGGGGAACCTATTCTGCTGTTCAGTCACTCTGTCAGTGACCTAGTTTAAAGAAAGTAATTAAAAAAATACCTCATGATTAAACAGCATTTCCTGTGCTTCAGTTTGTGCCCAAGGACTCCCAGATCCTTTTCTGCAGAGCTCCTATAACTTATCTAGGAAAAAGAAGACCTCTAAAACAAACTAATTGTTTGCATTTATGTGCTTCTGGAACAAACTGATATCATGGATTTTTCAGCCTTTCCCTTAACGTCTGACATGGTAGGATTTTTACCTTTTCACCCTTTGCAGCAATGGAAATTTAAAAATTATTCAAGATATTTGAAGCTCACTGTGTGCAGGAGGCTGTGACTTAATTGCTGAATGTCATTTAAAAGAAACATCTTGTGGTGTACTTGGGGCTGGCTGTGTGCACAGAGCAAGGGGTACACACCACACGGGGTTTATCTTGTTTTATGGCTGAGCTTGACAGAAATCAGTGATTGTGGCTAAGCACTTGAATTTCACATAAAACTCACGTTTCAGCATTCAATTATTTGCATATTGAGTGACAGCCTGTTCTTACTTGTTTTTAAGATTACTTTGGTATAAATGACAGTGTTTTAGAACAAATGTTGTCCCTTGTTGAAGAAGAGAACTGCAGCATCAGTCATCTCCAAAGCATGAGTTACATGCAAAGCACTGTGTTGGTACAATAATAAAGCTGGATGTGGCAGCACTGAAAATACTGCAGTCTCCAAACATCAGGATTGTTCTGGAAGTGTTAACCCAGCTGGGCCCTCTGCATTATGGTGTTGCATGTCTATACAGTGGCAAGATGTGAACACTGAGCATCCTTCTCAGAGTAACCAGGCAAAATCTGCACCTGTGATTTGGGAAGCAACAACAGGTTTCAGCCCAAGTATTTGAATATATTTGATCCAATATGACAATGACATTTGCAAAATGAACCTTCTGGCTTTTACATTAAACACGGTCTGGTTTAGGGAGTGGTTTTCCAGGAGGCTGTGTAATTACATCCTTGGCTACAGTGGATTTCAAGGAGACAATTTTGTTCTGAGGAATGTGTATGGGAGCTCATTTTCCCTTGAGTGGCCATTATGGAGATTTTGGATTTCAGCTTCATCTTCCAAGACTACCATTTTACCTTGAACCTCATCTTGATTTGTGAAAACTGTTTTTAGGAGTCTATTATATTTATATGTTCAAGCATTTAATTTTTTTTATTCCTTCCCCATTTTCACTCCATTTTTCCTTAGCTGTGTGTGTTCAGCAGGACTTTGTGCAGTCCCAGCTGCTCTTTGGCATCTGGGAGGCACAGTGAGCCTGGAGTGTGGTGTGTGGCCACTGCTTATCTTGGAAAGGCAGCAAGGGGCTTTTGGGCCTTTTAATAGAGGAGTCCAAGGAGTGTTTTCCCCAAGCAGTGTCATCTCAGCCCTGGGTTTTGAGCAGCATTGTTTGCCCTCTCCCCTCATGCACCATTGTGCCATCACATCACCCTGGAGTTGCCCTGGACATTTACACACTCTTGGAGCCCATCCTTTCCCAAATCAGAGGGGAGACACAACCAAATCCTGCTTTTTCCCTTGACAGATAAATAAACCTCTCTTTATATTGCAGTACAGGTAATTCTGGAGGTATGGGATAATCTAAATGGAAAACCAAATGTGAGTGAGGTAACTTGGCTGAACCATGAGCTGCATAATTTAGTCTGGAGGGCAGAAGTCACTAAGTAGTGTAGTGAGGGAGGAGGCAAGGGGTGATTAATGTGTCACTTGGTCCAGCAGCAGGTATATAGCAAATACAGCTGTTCCATTAACCACATCTGCCAGGCCTTAATTGAAAGAAATCATGTTCTCAGTATCTGAAATAGAAAAAGTTTTAATACTTGAATTCTTTCTGATCTTTAAATGGAACAAAAATGGATTTATGCAGCTAAAGAGATTATCTTTTCATCTTTAGGTACATGCACTGTAAAAGTAATTTTTTTTTCTCTTAAATGCACTAAAGTGCATCTGGTTAGTACATCTCAGAATATGGAGTGACTGTGCTTAGGACAAAGTGATGACAGCCTTTCTTGCTGAATTATCAATATGTTTATCTTCAGGCTTTTTACCATGAAGTATGGAGAAAAGAAGAAAAAGCCAAGCTCTTTTGGGTCAACTGTGCTTTTCTGCAACCTTTTTTTAAGTGTTGCTTTCAAGGTCTCTCATAGAAGTTGTGGTATCTATTGTCCCAAACAACTGATAAAAAGATTAGTTGTGTAAATTAAGTCACAGAATAAAGAGGATTTTTTCCTTGTTAGAATTGATTGCAGACCATCTCAGGTCTGTTTAGAGTCATTAAAAATGTCTTTGAAGTAACAGTCAGTGAGACAAATCTCCCTTTGGGTGAGTGGGAGAAGGTTGGTTCTTCTGGGTGCAGAGATGTGAAATGTCTGCCCCAAGCTGCAGCATGACTCCCAGGTAGCACAGCAGAGCAGGGACATGAGTTCAGGAGTGAGTTTGTGAATTCACCAACACTCTTTTCCATAGTGAGCACCAAAGGGAGCAATGAAATAAAAGCTGGTGCAGATGTCCCATTTCTGTTTATGAGAAGAGAGTAATTTGTTATTCTCCATTTCTGGCAGCGTCTTGTAGGTGTGATACTTTAGATAACAGTGACAGAGTCTGCTTTGGATCAGAGTGAGATGTGGATGAGATTCAATTTTATGTTTTCCCTTTTCTGAGTATTCATTTTTAATTGTCTTTAATGTCTGTACTCATGGATTCCCTTCATAAAGGGATGTCTAAAACCTGCACTGTTCATTAGGCAATGGCTGGGGAGCATTAAAAGTTTATTCTCTGGTGTTTTAAGAGGCATGAGGGCCTATTGTAGTTGTTTACTACAGCTTTGTTTGTGACAGCCTAAATTAACTAACCAGTTTACTTTTAATCATCTTGTATTTATTTCTCTAAGATCAGTTGCTGTGGCTGAAAGATTGTTCTAGAAAGGAGATGAGGTGGCTTTAAAAGGTCAAGTTTACTGTGACCTTTTTCTCAGCTAATTATTGTGTAGTGAAGGATGTCTGGCAGTCTAAAGTTTAAGACAAATAAATAATTGAGGAGCAGGTTTCCATTACAGCTCATTAAGTAAATCTCAGTGCATTGCTTGCTACTAAGAAACCCTACACATGTAGCTTCTGTTAGAGGAACTTTGCAGGAAAACAGCTTTAATTTTATTCTCCTCACCTTGAAGTACATGTCCTCATCTGCTAGGAGTCAAAAATCTAGATATCTGCCAGCTGCAGTGCAAATCAGCATTTTAATGCTTTACAGCTGCTTCTCTATAGAAGTTAATTAGAAATGTGATTCAAACACCCTCTGCCCATATATGATACCTATTGCTGGTAATCATAGTTTCTGCTATTTAAACCTGCATTTGGAGTGGTGTTAAAAAAGCAGCTGTTCCACACAGGGGCTTTGATAAAGGTGGAAACTTCTTCACTTGAAGAAAAATGGAAGCTAAGTGCTGCTTCAACTGAAAAATAAAAGTGGATAAACCAAACCACATTCCTTTTCTAGTTTTAAATGCAGTTATATTTTCTTAATATTAATAAGTAAAGAAATGCTACACAATTCTTTCAGTGTAGCATCAATTCCTGAGGACCACTGTTGCCTGTTACCCACCACAGGGATGCACTGATGGAGCACAGTGGTTTAACTGTGCTGAGCAGGGGGAAGCCAAAGCTCCAGATTTAAAAGCAGGTGCCTTCAGCTGTCAGTCCTGCCCTGTCCTCTGTCATTCAGATCAAATGAACATGCTACTTGAGAATGGTATTGCCCACAAGATGGCTTAGTTTTGGTATCAGTACAGCTGTGAACAGGCCTGGATTTGTGCTTCAGGATTTAATAGATTTACTGACCTTTCTAGCAGATGTCACTGGCTTACTGTGATAGCTGCATTTCTTGTGAGTTAAGTAAACCAGAGTGTTGAGAACTGATGGTGAAGAGGTCTAGAAGAAGAGTAAAGTGTTTGTAAATTATACTTTTGGCATTGCAGAGTTTGTTACTGCAAGTCAGTTGTGTGTGTTCTCCCTGCAGCTGTATTGCTAATTTTTCTTTTGGCAAATATATTGTTTTCTGTTCTCTGACACACAGACTGCAGGACAGACCTCCTTCTGCTTTGTCATTCATGGTTATTAATGTTTAAGCATCACTGTAGGACTGAAGGATTATAACTTAGTTTTCCAATATTCCAATTTGGCTGCAACCCCAGAGCAAAAACTTTGTAGTTCTCTGCTATTAATTTTAGGCTTCATAGTTGTTCTTCCTCACTTAGACACTCGAGATCAGAGCCTGTGGGATCCGAAGGGGTGCATTCCTACCAAATCAAAGCCACTTTCAAGTGAGTTACATCTTGGGCCTAAAAGACTGTTCTCTAACAAGACAAAAGTCTTGAGCAGATTTCTCTGTCAGTCCTTGTGCTCTTTCTGGAATATTTCCTTTTCTGATGATTTGCACAGAGCAAATACTTTCAGGCCAAGAAGTTCTTTGCCTCTATCAGCACTATTCATGTACAAAGCCAGCTCTCTGAGGACTGGTTTGTTTTGGCATCTTCTTTTCTTTTTTTTACCCAGCAAAACTCAGTGACTTTTAAAGCTTTAATCTCCCAGCTTTGATATGTTCCAGAATGTTTCAGTAAAAACTGTCTTAACACTTCATCTGCCTGCATCTCTTCAAATGATGGCAAGTTTTGCCTTGCTATTGGTCATAGGCTTTAGGTTCATGTTATGACACGCTGTGCAGAACGTCCCTGGCAGCAGTGGCTGTATCCTGACACACTCCCTGGGCACAGAGGAGGCTTTGGAACAAACTTCTGAGATGCTTTTGCACCCCTGCTTGTCTCTCCAGTGCCCAGAAAGCAGTTGATGGTGTAGGTTCAAGGCAATTAAAGATTTTTAGAGTGCAGGCATTCCTTTGGTTAAACAACTGGATAGTCAAAGCTACTGATGTGGCCTTAAGATGAGCACAGAGATTCCTTGGGTTTAAGGCAGTATTTGGGACAGTAATGCCCTTCCTTGCTAGTCACCATGGCTACATCACACTTGAGCTGAATATTAAGTGTACTGCAAGGAATTCACCCCTGTTTTGCAGCTACAAAGGCTGTGTAGGCCAAAACCTGCATCTCTGCAGTGTGGGTGCCAGCACAGCAGCTCTGAGGTTAAAAGCAATCAACAGGAAATGACTGAGAGTCACAAATACCCTCTTTAGACAAGATGTAGTCAACAGAAGAGAGAAAAATCTGAGTGCTTTAATCTTGATACATATTTAATGAAATGGGAAGGGAGAAGAGTAAACTAATGAGAATGACTTGACTGTTTCCCCTGGGAGAGATGGGTTCTGGCAGAGGGGGAAAAACTGATCTTGTGGATTGGCCAGGAGGTCAGTGTGCAGGAATTAAGAAGTGATGCATACACCACAGGTTGGCTGCAGTGCTCCCGAGGAACAAAAGATGTTTAAACCTTTACATCATGAAGGAAAGATAAGTAAATGGATTTTTCTGGATTCCCTCAGAAAGCAGCAGTTGGAATAGACTACTTTACAAATTAAACTTTCCTGAGAGATTGAGAGGTTGTGCTGTCACTAAGATGATTACTCCCTGTGTATTTCCCTGCTTGGGAATGCAGCCTACTAAACTTTCCTTGGGGTCTGGCTGTATTTATAATGGCAGTAAGTATGAATTTTCCCATTTTAAAATTACACCCTTGTCTCTGCATTTGGTGCTAATGTCTCCTGAAGGATACCTGAGCAGGGTTGGGATGTCTGCTGTAGGGTGGAGAAAGCACTGAGAAAGTTCCCTGTGCAAACTGAAGGATGAGTTGATGGCACAGGCAGGACAGCAGAAGTTTATGCACCTGAGTTTGTCACAGCACAGGCTCACACCAGTGGTCTTTTCCCCACTAACTCACAATCTGGCTTATTTCTTGGGCTCCATTCTTGCACTTCTGTGCACTTTATTGTACCTGAAACAGAAGCTTGGTTTAAAACCATTTAGAAAGAGAACAAAACCAGTAAGGTTTTCAGCAAACCTTTTTTATCTTTGATGAAGTCCAAACCATGCTGTATTATCATGTGGAGTGGTACACATTTAGCTATTGTCCCATGCACAGAAACCCTTTCCCCCCTCAGTTTTTCTTTTTCAAGTTGTGCTGAGACCCAACACTGATGCAGAATGGGCAGTGGAAAGTGAGCCCCCTCCCCTTTTGGAGTCCACCCCAGAACTGTCATCAGTGAAGCAACAAATATTAATTCTCTCCCTTCTCAGGCCTTTTCCTCTTTGTAAGAAGATTGAGCTTGGAAAGCTGTGATCAGCCTAATCAGTTTTCTATTACTGAGACTGGTGCTCATAGTACAATTTGTAAAATCAATTTATTATCTTCCCAACCAACTTCAGTGATCAGAGCATGAAAACATTGAAAGAAAATTAGAACTAGTGGAAGTGCTGCCTGTTTGGATAACAGCATATTTTGCTGTTTCAAAGGATTACTCATCTGCACCAAAACAGGGAGAGAAGTTAATTTCAATTATTTAGAATTGTCTATTTCAGGGAGGCCTGGCTTGCACATTATGATGGATTCAGGAAGAAGTATAATTCGTTCTTAAATTGTTAAACAGCATGTTAGGACTAAGTAGCCAAGTAAAAATGAATGGATTCATTTGTAATCTTAAACAAGTGTGTCTGCCTGTGGGAGGGGAGGGATGGCAGGCTGGGGTAACCTGTAAACAAATGCCAGATGCATGCTGGCACTTCAGGCTCTGGTGTTGGAAAGCAGCCAAAATAACCTGCAGAGAAGGGAAACAGTCCTTTTCTGCCTCAAATGGAATTCTGCAGATCCTCCAGTCCTGTCCTCCTGTGCCCTTCCGTAGGAAGGGGAGGTTCCCTGGATTTTCTCTCATCTCTCATTTTTCTCCCTCTTCACATTTTCAAGCTTCTGAGTGTAAACTAAAGCAAAGCACCTCAGCAGGTGCCAGGTTCCTGCAGGACAGAAGGACCTTTGGTGTTACCAATGGCATCTGAGTAACGTGGGAAGGTCTCTGGGAATGTTCCTGATTTCTGCAGTGCTGTTCCTGCTGGATTGGGTGGATGGGACACATATGGTAAAGGCACTGGAGCTGCAGATGTGCTGTAGACTGTAAAATTCAGAAACCAAAGCTGATGGTATCATATAAACCATGAAATGCACTGGTAGGACAGGAGAAATGTTTCACTCATAGTTCTTTCTCAGGACATAAATCATTTTAATAGTTTCAAGTAATGGCTGGTATTTTTTTTTCCCTATGGCAAATATTGGTACTCCCTTCCCTACCAAATACTGCAGAGCTGTTACAGGGACTATAAGCTACTTAAAAAAACAAAAAAAAAAACCCAGAAGTTATTTAAAAAAACTCAACCTCCTTGGATTCTTCTGTCTTCCTCCAGTTTCTGCATATGCTTGTTTTTTAATTTCTTTAGTGCCTCTTCAGGTGGCAAAGTGCAATGTTGGAATGAAAAGTCAACTGGATATGAGGAATTCCAGTCTTGGAAAATCCTTGCCATGCTACCAGACTAGAGGGATCTAAGGGCACCTCTGCTTGAATGAGGCCAGTAGGAAGAAGTACAGTAAGACCACCACAGAAATTTGACCTAGGGGAAAAAATGCCTTATTTTGGAAAGTTTAGGGCTGCTTCTGTAAAGCAGGCTGCCTGTTAAAACTTGTCTGCTGTGCTCACACAGCTTTATTTACAGCTCAAAGTAAAGAAAGTGGCAGTTCTTGACTGGTACTGTTAATGTATACACTGTACATCAACTTTATTGTGAAGTGTGTTAGCAAACTACCAGAATAGTTTTTAATCTGCAGATAATCTTACTCTCACTTATATTTTTGGGCTGTGTTACTTTGCCCAGCATAGGCACAGCCATTGGAATCCATCCAGTTCACCTAACAACTTTCATTAAATAAAATTGCCCTTGTAATAAAAATTACTCAGTGTGACAAGATTCCATAATATATTTTTTTTAAAGCTTCATTAAATTTTGTAGCAGTTAACGGCACTTGTTTGGGTTTTTTTAATTTTCTTTTAAGAGCAAAATTTGGCTTAATTGGGACAATATTTGAAATAGAATGGAATAACTATTTTCTATCTGGGTGCATAGAAGCCAGGCTGTGTGGCAGGAAGAGCACAAGGATAAGGAAATAAGAAATCTCTGAAAACCACATTTTACTGAGTTTTGTACATTGTGAGGTTACTCAGAAGTCTGTGACTCTTCAGTTAGGCAAAGCAGATGCAATAAACTCTGCCCTCTTGCAGTTCATCATAGAGAAGTGTTAATCTTACAAAATGCAGTGACCAAGCATGGATTTTTCTGCAGCACTGGGAGGAGCAGCTGACCTGAGCATCATTCCTTTGGCTGCAGGACAGGTGTGTCCCCTGCAGCAGTGTGAGCACACAGGAGCACCTGCAGCTTTCCTTGTTCTCCCAGCCCTCAGGGACATGATTCCTGATGTGTGAGGCTCTTCACCAGTGCAGCAAACAGCAGGCTCCTCACTGCCAGCATGGAATGCTTTGGTGTTTTCTTACTATGGAAATGTAGTAAAGATGTGCTGAAGAGCCAAACCCAGCTTTTGGGAATGCAGTGAGAAGTCAGTGGATTAGACTCTCTGCTGTCTCTTTGCAGAGTACTTGCCTGAGAAAACTCCATGGCTCCTACACCTTCCTTTTCTCATTACACTACAAAAATGGGAAATCTCCATTTTTAGCTGCTTGTTCATCAATAGATAGAAATCACCCTGTCCTCAGTCAGTGTAGCAGAGCAGCCATCATCATCACAACTGATGTGGCCAAGTCCAGTGACTCCGTGTTCTTCTGGGGTGTGTGTGAGACCAGATCCAGGACATTCTGGTGTTTGGTAGCAGCCTGAGTGTGCTGTGCTTGTGCCCCTGGAGGAGTCACTTCAGCTGCCCCAGTGGTCACCACAGACAAAATTGCACCACAAACCAGAACAGTTCAGAAAGACAGGTGACACTAAAATGGAAATGACGAACACACATGTGTGGTAGATGAACCTCTGGGGTCTTTCACAGTCTCATTTTCTCATTTTAATCGAAATAAAGAGGAAAGTCTCTTTATATTTTCCATTGGTTTGGAGCTTTGGATTTTTTAAGATTTTCCAGTGCTTTATAGGTTTGGCTTGGATAATGTAAGTATTGTCTAATCTGATCTTCCAAGTGTCTTCTGTTATTATCAATCTCTGGCTGTTGTTAGGGAAATCAGAGAGTGTCTATGTGATGGTTCCCTCCTTTATTATAACGAGCACCAGCAGCCACTCTCGTGTTTATCTTTTCTTAGATACATTAAGTAAAGTCTGCATCCTGGTTTGGGCTTAGCTGATTTATGCTTGAAGTGAGGATTGTTTGTTCTCTGCGATGAAACAATCTTTTGTGACAAACTAACAATGGCAAGGGATGAGCTCTGATGTTAAACAGTGGTAGCTTTTCTTTTCTTTCTTTTTTTTTTTTCCCCTCTTCTTGTTTTAAGTCTACCCACTGCCTCAGGAGGAAGGCAGCTGCACTAATAATATGTCTAGTCTCTGTGGAAGGCCCTTATTTGAAAAATCTGTAATTGAGTGGACAAAATTTCTGGTTGCTTGAGAGGATCTATTCAGAAGAGACCTGAAAAGGATGAGGGAAAAGTACACTAGACATCAAGAAGTCCTAAGGGCTCTATTGAGAGGGAAACCTGTGTAGATATTGTAGGACAATTATACTTGTCAGGCAAAACACTAAAATGGATCTGTGAAAAAAAAATCTTGGGGAATGTTAAACAAAGCTTTGAACAGGGCAAAGAGCTTGCTGGGAATACCTCAAAAGCAAGGAGGTGTATTTGGGTGATGTTTGAAGGAAGGCACATGATGGCTGGCTGCTTCAAAGAGCAGGCACAGAATGTGTGTTACCACAGGGCTTCTGGCCATTCTCACAGTTGCCAGGTCAGCACAAGGGGGAGAGCTCATAACTAGGTTAAGTTTATTTGCTCCTTTGCTCTTTTCAGTGAGCTGTTCCAATGCCCAGCCTCCCTGGTGCCCTGTCATGGACACTTTCCTGCTGTTGGCCTTTCCAACCCCTGCCTTTCATGCCTCCTTTGGAAGCTGAGGAAGATGTCCTGTACAGAGTGGAGATGATGTATTCCCTATAGAAGGCAAATAACCCTGTGAGGGTATTTGTATTTCAGTGATTGCCTCTAGTCAAGTTTTGTTGTGTGAGATTTATTTAAGAGTTACTTGCTTAGATGTAACATACTAAGTTTTGTCTAGTGAGGCTTCTTTCCTGCATCATTGCTGACTGCAGTGGATGATGTGGGGCATTAATGAACAATCTCTGGCACCCTCTGAATGGGCTTTGCTGTCAAAACTTCAGATGCCTAAAAGATCAACCCATTAGTGATGAGGCCAGCATCAGCTCAGCCTATTTTTAGGTTTTTCTTTGCTGCTTCGATCTTTGATGTAAAGACAGCTGTGTTCCCCTCTCTCATTATGCAGACCAAACTTTTATCTCCACTTTGGAACAAGCTGTCCATTGTTTTGATCACTCAGTGATCTTTCTCTGCAGCTCTCCTGTTTGAATTCTTGTTAATCATGGTGACTGCCACTGTCTATGTTAATTCACATGTGGCTCCAGTCCATGTTCAGTAGTGTAAATATTTCCCTATTTAACTGCAAATCTCCTCTGATAAGCATTTAAAGGAGCCATCCCCGTACATGCTGTAGCTGTGCCTGCCTTGCAGCTTGGAAGGGTGTCTGACTAGGCTTTTTCCTGGTTTTTATTTATGCATGAGTGGATTGTTATGTTGTGTGTTTTGAAGAAACCATACACAACTTAAATGCTCTGAGTGTGGTTTAATTCTGAAAATGAATTCCCCTGTGTCTCTTCTAAGTTACAGTGGCTTTCCACAAGTGTCCAAGAATCCTGGCTCAGGATCCTGACAGCTGTCTTTTTATTCCTTTTCCTCTTTCTCTGCTGCTTTCTTTCTCATCCTATACTCTTTGTTCCTTTCTTTTTCTCCTCTGTTTTTAATTGCTTCTAATGTTTTGGAACATCTTCAAAAGTCTTGCATAGGCAGTTATTTTTAGACCTTTAAAAGAAGTAATTTCTACTTTCTTTTTCCTGTGACTGCATCCGTTACCTGCTGAGGCCATACTTCCAAAGACATTTTTTCTGGTAAAGACAGAACAGCATTTTGAAGAAGTTGGTTGTTCTGGTGTCCCAGTGTCTCCTTTCCATACAGAACACCTGAAGAAACGCCTGGAGGATTACATGGCCCAGTTCCCGAAGGTGCGGATCCTGCGGACCAAGAAGAGGGAGGGGCTGATCAGGACCCGCATGCTGGGGGCCTCGGTGGCCATCGGGGACGTCATCACCTTCCTGGACTCCCACTGTGAGGCCAACGTCAACTGGCTGCCACCTCTCTTGGGTGAGTGGGGGCTTGCTGAAATTATTCCCTCCTGCTGTAAGTGGATAAAAGAGAGATGAAATGTCATAAAAGAGAGATCAAACCAACCGCAAGACTAAAGTGAATTGTTGGCAACTTGTAGTGTTTAGTACTAAAACTGCCATTTTTTCTGTTCTGGAGTCCTGCACTGTGCATTAAGTTTGTCATATGCTTTTTTTAGTTAAAGAGCAGAAATCATATTCTTCTCTTTCCTCATTAAATGAAATCTTAAGTAATTTACAGATTGCTAGAAGAGTAAACTATCACATGGTCATTCAACAGCTTGCAGAGAGGAGTGACTTTATGATACAGAAAAGATCTTTACATACAGTTTTTGAGTAGCTTTTAAGGGTTTTATCTGCTATATAACTATATTTAACTTCATAGTCTGCAAGGCTGTGAAAAACACTTCTTGTGAATGAGAGCTGCTGGTGTGTATTTGTAGAACATGGGCACCCTTTTCCAAGGCAGCACTCCATCTTTGAGGAGGTGTCAGTTCTTTTCAAGGATGACTAATTGAAGGGACAGTGCCTTCTGTTCCTGGTACCTGGCTGCCTCCAGCCGGTACCAAACTCCTTCACAGCCCTGCTGCCAGTGACCTGTCACAGCTCTCTGAGGTGTGACTTCCTCAAATAGGCTGTGGCAACAATAGTCAAGCAGAGGTTTAAGAAAGAGTCCGATTTTCCTTGATTGATGGTTGGTTATCCTGTTGCTTTCAGTATAGTTTATATCTGACAATAGTTTGAAACATTTGCAGCTTTATGAGCCCCAGGGAAGGAGGACAGAATTAGCTTCAATGCCATTTAAATGAGAACACAAACAGGATGCTTTGACTTTTAAAGCATAGACAGGATTTCTGTGAGATGTGTTTTGGAAGCTGAAACATCATTCTATCGCCTCTTCTCTGAGAGTTAACTTCCAACAAGAGACCGTCTCAGTAATAAAGTATTTAAGAAATTCCAGATGTTTATGCAGGAATTTTTCCTGTGTTGTATTATTTGGTTGGAAGAAAAGGTTGGAGGGGAGGTAACACATTTTTTGAGCCTGCTGAGAGTACTTATGCCATTAGTCTGAAACGCTTCCTGCCGGGTTCTGGCGTGGCAATTAGAGCAGTGGGTTATTCCCTGGATTTGGATCTGCACAGAAGGGGTTCACATCTGGGTCACTTGTGGAAATGAGGATTGCTTACCAAGTCGAAGAGGTCTGGTTTTAGCCTGGCAGTCAGTTCTCTGTGGTAGTGTGGCTGTGCCTTCCCATTCTGCTTCTGGGTGATGGGTGCCTGGTGTTTTTCTCTCAGGGATTACAGAAGTAGCAGATAAATTGATATAAATTGGAGCATCTGCTCACGAGAGAAGGAACAGGAAGAAAGCTGAGTCGTTCTTGGACAACTTCATATTTTGATGCTCTTTTTTTTGTAATTTCATGATCAAAGGAAGCAGCTGGTGCAGGTTTTCTAACGTGTTTCTCCAATCTTCAGATCGCATTGCCCGAAACCGCAAGACTATCGTTTGCCCAATGATCGATGTTATTGATCATGACCACTTTGGATATGAGACTCAGGCTGGAGACGCAATGCGAGGGGCATTTGACTGGGAGATGTATTACAAGAGGATCCCCATTCCTCCTGAGTTACAGAAACCTGATCCCAGTGATCCCTTTGAGTAAGTTACTGAAACTCAGAGTGCTAAGAGCCAGCTAATGAAATAACACCCTGCTGCAGGGTTGGTTTACATCTCAGCGTAGCAAAAGCCAGAAGCTGGTGTTAAGCTACTTGCTTTTTTGGCAGCTCTTTGCTTTGCTGGTTTAAAAGAAATGCATTGTATAGTAGCTGTGAACACTCTCCTTTTCATTGCTGTTTTTTTACCATATTAATTCCTGCAGAAGTTAACTTTTCATTGAAAACTCTAATGTGTAACAATTAATGTGGTCATTTATTACCGAGATCTTTCAAAGATAACTTAGTATCCCTAATGCTCTGCCAAAAACAAATCAATGGTGGGTTATGTGTCATTCCCAGGTGGGGGAAGAAGAAAATCTAGCAGAATAATTACAGCAATTTTGATTATTACAGTGCACTGCAGAAGTAAATCTGTGATCAAGTTGAGCTCTGCTGTTGCTGTGCTTGCCAACATTGAGACAATTCTGCTGTCCTTTATACTCTGCAATGTTTAAAAAAAAAAAAAGAAAAATAAACCAAGAAAACACTTTTTGAGGTCAAACTCGAAGACTCAATCCTACAACAGAAGCAGAGTACCATGTGTGGAGCATACAGGTCCCTTGGGCTGAGGTAGTGTCCTGTCACTTCATGATCAACTCCTGCCTGCTTGGAGGAGAGGCACTGGCAGGTTCTGGAGGGAGCCTGGTCTGGTCCTCCTTGTTTGCAAGTGGGAAGTCACTAGATAACACCAAAACAACTGTTTGATGCACTGACAAGGCACTGGGAACACTGGGTGGTGAAAAGAATATTTGTCAAATCTTGCTTTGTGTTTTTTAAATGTTTAGCTAGAGATCTGTGTCTTTGAATGTGCTTGTAATATGGAGTCTGGTTTTTCCTTAAGGTCTCCTGTAATGGCTGGAGGACTGTTTGCAGTCGATAGAAAGTGGTTCTGGGAGCTGGGAGGGTATGATGCAGGTCTGGAGATATGGGGAGGAGAGCAGTATGAAATATCCTTTAAGGTGAGCCATGTTCTCTGGAAATTACTTTTGTTTTGAAAAGTAAGAATTTGTTCTGAGGCGCAGAATGTGAATGATCTGTCTTGTCCTTACTTTTGCATGTGACTAAAGGTGAAAGAGCTGGGAGTAGTGAGATTGCTCACATTAGTGCTGATTCTTCTGTGCACTGTGACTCAGTGAGGGTCAGTTTTGGAGCAGGATTAGCTGGGGTGTCCCCATTCTGTGGTAACAGCTCTGATGCATGTGCTCTTCTCAGCCAGGGTAAGCCAGCTGGTGTGGAGCTCTCTGCCTCTGAGGCTGCTTAGATGGTGAAATACTCTCCTCCTTGAGGGAAGGAGGATTCCAGTTCCAGGAGGACCTCATTCCTCAGCTTGAGTTCTCAGAGAGAACTTTGTATTCAATCCAGCTGAGCCCTGGCTGTGAGGAACTCAGGCTATTACTTACCCAGGAAGAAATCTTCAGCAGCTGGAGTCATTACTGTTGCTGGCAGTGTCTTTGGATCATTATCTGCCTGGCCTGGGGACAGTTCTGCTACTGACTGACTGACTGAGCTGGCCAGTGGAGGGCTTTAAGGGTTAGCCAGCTGACCAAAAACGCATACAAAGAGTAACAAGTCATTGTAACTCACCAAGACTGCTGGTACCTGTGTTAGGTTGGAATATGGCACTCTGAAATCCAGTTTGGGAAACCCACCAGAATGTCCCAAACCCTCAAGGTAGGGGGCCAGTTTTCTCTTCAGTGGGGGAATCTTTCCCATAGCCTGGACCAAACTGAGTAAAGATGTCTACATTAAACTCTGTTTGAGGTTTCTTTCAGAGGTTGAATATTTAATTTTACAGGTGTCTGGATGCCACTGATCTAAGCTAGCTGACCTTAGCACGAGGCCAGAGGATAGCAGGGATGTAGTGCACAGTTTGGCTTCAGCAGCTAAAATTCTGCCTGTCTCCCCTGACAAATCATGGCTGATCTCTTACAAAACAGATTCCTGAATCTCCATGCCTCTGTGCAGTTCAGAGGAAATCAATCCCCAGCAAGCCACATTGCCATACACACACCCCATGTGCTACTGGGCAGCAGACAGTGGGAGAAAAGACACTGATTTTGAGACAGCCTTTTCTTCCATCATTTCCTCACCAGAACCCATAAGTCACCTGGGATGTCCCTTGTCCTGTGTAACAGTGGCAGGAAGGGAGGGGTGAGGGCACCCTCTTTGGGGGTGCCATTGTGGTTAGAGCCATTTCATCTCTGTGTGGCGTGTCATGAAGTTGTGTAAGGCGCTCATTCTCTGCAGGAGGGGCAGCATTCAGCCTCTTCCTCTCTGAAAATGCTGCATTCCAAGAGTGATGACAGTGCCTGGGCAAGCCCTTTGTCTCCAGTGCCACAGCAGACAGTCACACTGCTTGATCTGCAGGAAATAAGACTGCTTCATTCATCTGTTTGCTTATCCCCTCTGAAACATGCTGTGTTTTATTTCAGTCCAGAGATGGTAATTTATGGAGGGATACATTTGCTTTAATTAATCTCTGCAAAGACCCCCTTTTTTCTTTCATTGTGCAACAGAAGAATGAAGTTTTCACTGAAAGAGGCTCAGTGTATTTTCAGAAATTAAGATAAATTGATACATTCATCTGTGGCTGATAGATTTAATAATTCTGCTGGAATTGCAAGAATAGAAGGTTTGTTCATAGAATTTATGAAGCTATGACATTTCCTAGTGAGCTTAGAGCTATGTTTTTACCTTTAGAAGCAGACTGAGATTTTGTAGTTAAAGGTACACTGTCAAATAATTTAAAGCTCTGGCTTTAGGTGTGGGGTACCCACTTTCACATTATTTATTATCTCATGGGAATTCAGAATCTAAGCATGCCAGATGTACAGCTCAGCTTTAACAAAGAATCTGTTCCTGTCCCTGGCTGTTGAGGGTGCAGTACACTTCTGTACTGCTGGCCTGTGATCCATTGCATTGGATCTGGCCTTCTCAAGCCTCACCAGGAGTACAGGGCTTCTTGGGGAGGTATTTTGTGTTTTGGATTTTTTTTTCCTTAAGCATATTCTTTTTTTGGCTATTCATAGATTGTGCTTTGCTGGTTTTGCCTTTATTTTAAAATACAGGGCTCTGTTGCCAAGAGACTGGAAGTAAACAAGTTTATTTAGGAGTCTCTTGCCTTTCTTTTTGGAAATCATATGTATTTCTGTTATCAGCTGGCTCTGCTTCCTTCTGAGCAGAAATTTTCAAGCAAGCCAACAGAGAAAGCATCAGTGTTTAACACCTCAGAAAACATTTAGCTGGAGGGTGGATCAAACTCTAGAAGCCTTGTACTTTGTATGAAACACGTACATCAAACATCATTAGGAAACACTGCATGTAGGAGGGACAAAAAATTGAGGTGAACTTTCTAACCTTCATTGCTGGTTTGTTGTTTTCTGAGTCTTAGCAATCCCTTAAAACAGAAGTTTCTAGTTTAGAAATGAAGGAGTTGGTCTATCCATTCCATATTCAAGCAGAAAACAGGCACTGCTTCCTTCACTTGGCCTGTGTGTGTCCAGAGCAGCTCAGTGTCTCTGAGCCAGCACTGCTGCAGGTCAGGCTGTTCCTGCAGTGACACCCCAACAGGCAGATCACAATCCCCAGTGGTGGTTACAGCTGAATTCCCAGGTGCTGACCTTGAAGTGTGTTCTTGTATTTTGGAAAAAGGGTAAACAGGCATTCAGAGCTGTCTCTGTTTGTCACCTTTCCTTTCTGCTGCCTTGTGGTTCCTCTGTTCAGTAGGCTTCATTGAGGTGGGGTTCTTTGTTTTTTTGGAGTCACTTCCTTACCTCTCCTCTCTTACAGTTTTTCTTCATCTTTTTTATCTTCCTGATTGTGTGAACAAAACTCAGTTCTTTACCCAAAGTTATAATGGACCTTTCCTCTTCTAAACACAATTTAATAGTTGCCTACGTAATCACTTCATTTTTTTTTACATAAATGCATTTAATTTGGAGCAGTATGTGTGAAGCATTTAAACTGTTCCCTTCTGCAAATGCTACTTTGTACAACACTTATCTAAACTCAGTTTCATTTGAGATGATGTTGCCTCTTTTCCAGTATTTTTGTGGATTCTATTCTGTTTTGCTTACATAAATCTTCACTAAACTGCTTCACGTCTCTCTTCCATAAATACATAGTCTCTGATTTTTTTGGTTATGGGGAAACAGAAGAGTAAAAAGGGATGTCTCTTGACTTGTGTAGGCATAAATATAGATGTACTTTGTATCTCAGATCCAAGTAGTGTGGTTCTCAGTCCTTTAATTACACACTGTACTTGAAGAACAAAGAATAAGAATCCAGAATGTCCCTCTCTAGGTGATAAATCATTTCATTTTTAGAAACGTTTGCCTTGTAATTTGGAGTTTGTAAAGCCTTCATAAAATGCAAAGGGCTCACTGCAAACAAGCCAAATTGACAGTTTCCCTGAAAAGAACAATTAAAAGGGAGACAAAAGAGCTGGTCAGTACTTGTGGTCTTCAATTTTTGCTTCAGCAATAGGAAGAGAGCCATTGCACTTATTCTGGTGATTGTAGGTCATTGCATTTTTTCCAGAACCTTATCCCAAACCATCAACATGGATTGCTTCTGATTTCCACAGCATAAAACATGTTACATGTTTTCCAACAAATCCAGGTGCTGCACAGCTTCTGTTCACATGTCTAAAGCCTGCCTCTCCTTTGCCCCATGCCAGCAGCATGTTTCTGATTCCCATTTTGCCACTGGACACTGGCAGGTGCATAGTTGGGGTGCAGCTGCCAAGGGATCCCTTCTGACAGCATTTCTACTTGTGCTGCTGAAGTTAGTGCTGATTGTGAGCCTGCACTGCTTATTCCAGGCACATACTCACTCCACTTTCCAGCAGCTCACGTTTGCCCACACTGGAGAACAGGCTGGGCATTCTGCTGCTTTTTTTCTGGGTTTTTTTTTAGCCAGCACATGCTGTTTAATTCTAAGGCTCTCAGCTGCAGTACAGGGTGGCTTCTTTCTCCCTTCCTATCTGGTGATGCACAGATCAGTTTCAGACCACTGACTTGAAGTTTTTACCTGTGTTCACCCTCTTCTTGGTTCAGGTTCTTGAGCAGCCTCCCACCAAGCAGCAGCAGGGAAGTGCTCCCCTCCACTCCATGAAATGTGATTATTAGAAAGTGCTGTCATTACTCTCAAATGCTCCAGACACTGAGGAGGGGCTGTACTGGTGTATGGTGTGTGAGAAGGTGCTGTGCAAACACACAGATCCCAGTGCCTCACAGGCTACCTTAATCTCTCAGAGAGCACCAAGTCCCAGTAGTAGGAGCAGCTGATGCTTCCATTATAGAGGATTACAATTTTCCTGAGTTATTGCCCTTGCTTTCATCTCTCACCTATTTTGTTATGCAGAGAACCCCTCTGACTTATCCTCTGTGTCCTTTTCTTACCTTTTGGTGTGTGCTCGCACAACCAGCCAGCTGCTCTATGTTGGTCCAGCCCATGATCTTCATTTCTGTTGTGTCTTGCAGAAGCAGCTTTATTTTCAAGGCTTAACTATCCTTTGTGTTTTTTCCCTCTCTTGGGAAGCATTGGCTCATCATGGTGCAGTCTTTGGAAACCATAAACCTTGTATACCCAGATAATTTGTGTTCACACACCAACTGCAGCATTGTATTGTGTATTTGAGAGGAGAGGTTCAGCTGTCTTACCTGACATTGTTTTCTGAAATTGCAGAAAGGGAATTGGATCAGCATAACATTCCCATGTAGAGAATAGGTGGCATATTATCTGCTGCTTTCACAGCATACTGACTGAATCAAAGGCTCTGGAGTCGCTTTATGAATATGGAGTTACAGCTCTCCATGCCACTGGGAAGATGGAAGCAATATCACCAGTGTTATTTTATTTCCCTTGTGTAGTTTTTATTATTAGGGTGAGATTGTGGCCTTAGCTAAATCTGCTCAGTGTGCCTGTTGACCTCGGTGCAGCCAGGTTTTCTCTTCATTCTAGCAGATCTGTCAGCTGCTGGATTCCAAGCCCAAAATGAAGATTGGCAAAATTGTGCCTGAGGAGTAAGAGAAATTTCCTGTTCTCTCTTGATGAGATCTGATTAGATTATTGTAAGAAGCACTGTCTGCCTGCCCAGCTTTAATTCTTGTTCTTACGGCATAAATGGCTGTTTGAAATCAGGTGCAAGTTCAGGCTCTGACGTTTTCTCTCATGTCAGCTGAGGAGCGAGGCACAATCTGTAAAACACCCAGAAGAAACTGGCTCCTGTGGCCAAAGGAGAAGGCAGTAAGTGACAGTCAGTGTTGTGGGGAGGGCAGGAGGTGCTGCCCCACAGCCCAGCTCTGTTTCAGCTGTCTGATAGCACGGTATTTTTAGCAGTGTACGTTCTGGTGTGTCATGCCTGGGAACTGTATTCTTGTTTAAAAACAACCAAATATCAGTAACTGAGTGGAAGCGTTCCCTCAGCTAGCAAACAGCTATTTTGGGTTTGCTTCCCTTGCATTGACTCTTTGACAGACCCCTAGATGCAATTCTCTGACCTTTAGCTCTGGCTTTCTAATGCTTTTGTTAGCTGTGTTTTACCAATGCATATCATGCTCTTTCCCTCTCCCCCTTCTTCCAGTTGTATAGATAAGGACTGGTAATTGTCTTTATGGAGGTTGTAATGAGTTCTGTCACCACACAAAGCAGCTCACTAATAAAATAAATCAAAGCAGAAACGAATGAATGGAAAGCATGCCTTTAAAATTAGATTTGTACTGCGGGTGCCATACTGTCACTTGCAGCGTGAGGCAACATTAAAAAGGCACAGAGGTGGCAAAGTACCTTGAAAGGGTCACTGAGCTCTGCTGGTAGGGATTAGGAAGCTTTCCATTGCAGCATCGTTTGGAATTAAATATTTTAAAGCATGATCAGGAAAAGAGCAAGTCAAACTGATGTTAGGTTTTACTTATTAAGCAATTCAGTTAAGTAGCTTTTCTGATCACATTGCATGTGTTCATGTAATGTTGTCTTCTATGCCTGGAGTCTTGTACCATCTTGGAGCTCCTGGCCCATCAGTTCTGTCCAGCTTCCCACTCCTGCTGCCTCTCCAGCTCTGCAGAACAAGGACAGCTCTCTCCTCTCCAGCTGTACTGACTGCAGGGCTCTGCTGCTCAGCTTACACAGGGACATCATGTTCCAGAGAAGTGTATTCCTGTTGGCCTGGCTGAAAGTCCTTCCTTAGAGATGGGGCAGGTGAGGCATCCTGTGGGCAGGCAGCAAGGAGAACAGGCTGGTGTTTGCAGCCAGGCTTGTGTTACACTGCAGTGCAGCTGCTGTGAACCCCTCAGGTTCTTGCTGCAGGGTGCAGTGCAAGGTAGTGCAGGTTGTTGAGGAGTGTGTGTGTCTGTGCAACTGAGCTCTGGGCTTCTACTGCTGGTTCCCAGTCTGTTGCAGCTCTTACAGCCTTGCACAAACCATTTCTGTCCTAGAAACACAAACCATGCCCAAATTCCCGTTTTCTCAGCCTGTTAATTTCCCAGCAGTGAAATCACACTCTGGCCCTCTGTAGCCAAAAGCACAGTCGCTGCAGAATAAAAAGCATTTCTAATTCCATAAGAAACTTAACAGAAGCTGAGTGCTAGTTTCTTTTTCATCTCTTCTGCACCGGCCTCTCAGGACACAGCAGGGACAAAAGGAATGAAATTCTGTAGGAGTGTTTGTCAACTTTTTTCTTGTCTCTCTCACCATAACGACATGTAATTAAGTACCTTGAACTTTAGAAGTTGCCTGTGAAAAATATTTCTCTAACTGAGAGCAAAAAACCTCCATTAAGTTATACACAGTCAGCAAATGACTGTAATTATTAGGGCCAGCAGACAGAGCTGAGACTCCAGAGGACTTTAGTGTCAGAGCTAATAATTATGCAGCAGCCTTGGCCAAATATTTCTCTTCAGAGCTAAGTATTTAATATTGTCACTGTAGAATATTAATGGAATTGCCTGCTATGTGTGAAGCTGTTGACTAAGCTCATTGTACAGTGGACTGTGGTGGCTCAAATTAGCCCCAGGGAACGGGGAGATCAAGAGCACTGCACCAGCCTGCCCAAAATCCACAGCCATTGGGGCATTCCCATGGGATCAGGGGACAAAAGGGAGCCTCGCTTCAGGAATTCAGAAAGTCATTTGTTTGGCATTCTAAAGGAAACTTTTTCTTTAAGTATGGATTGGATATTTCTGTGAAGCACAGAAATATTTCTTAAACCTAATGAGGTAGATTGACTGGTTTAGAAAACGTCTCCATTTGTTTCACTTGGACAAAATTACTACATCCATGCTATAAATAAAGAATAAAAGGAAGTTGTTGCAGAGTGCTGGCACATAGTGAAATCTTCCCAGATGGGGAAGGAAGCTTTTGAGCCCGCTCTAGATGTTAACCAAGCATCAAGGTAGTCATCTCCAACTAGCAGTGTGTTCTAGTGACTTCCTGAGGGCTTTTTAAAAGCTATTTATGTGTTCACCAGTCAGAGATTTCCACTAAATTGTAAGGCTGCAAAAGCAATGAATGAATGTCAGCAATGAAACCATAAAAGAGCAGTGATAACCACGGGAAAAAGTAGTAGTTTCTTCTGATTTCTGGCACTTGAACAGGCTCATGAATTCCCTGGAGCCTTTTGCATAACACATGACCACCTGTACTAGGGAGATGTCCTCCCTTTTACAGCCTCGTTATACAACCTACACCCAGGGTTTTTTATGGCAGCCCAGTTTAACTATTGTGGTTACTATTGCTGTAATAACATATATCAGTTTAAAGCGAGATGTGTGCTGTTTTCTTGGTGCTTGGATTTTTTTCCCTGTTCTTGTCTGTATAGAAGGCTTGAGAGCACTTGTGCTAAATCAAGGCTTGCTGCATGGCTCTAAGCAGGTTGTTACAGGATTTGGGACTAAGGCAGGGAGGGGAGGGGATTTGGGAAGAGTGTACTTTAATGTAAAAATCTGGGTTAAGTCTTTCATTACTTGGAAGTCTTTCTTTTTCATTTTCCTCCATAAAGCCAAGATTGAATGTGTTTCTCTGCCGTTCCACAGGTATGGATGTGTGGAGGTCGCATGGAGGACATCCCTTGCTCTAGAGTTGGTCACATCTACAGGAAATATGTTCCATACAAGGTTCCCACAGGAGTCAGCCTGGCAAGAGTAAGTGGCAGCGGCATTCCCCACGGCAGGAGTCTGACTACAACATGACCATGCTGTTGTCTACTCTCACCCCACAATGGGAGGCAAATGTACAGGTTTTTTTTGTAATTTCACTTGTACAGTGGCAAGTTGAGCAGTTTTGCAGTGGTGGATGAGTAGCACAAAGGGAGGAGAGCCCAGGGAGCTGCAGATGTGTGTGTGTGAACAGCTGCCATGCTCCAAGCATCAGCACTGCTGGGTGCTGGTCGGGGATTTTGTGATCAGGCTCTGGCTATAAAAACAAGATATGGCTTTATTTGTATAATACTTCAGTCATTTTATAGCTGTGCTCTCCGAGAGCAGCAGGCTTCAGCGTGGTGATTGGTTTTGGTGATTGAAAGACCTCTCAGCTTCAAGCATCACAGACCACTGAATGGGCAAGCTGTAATTTTCCACAATGGAATGTTCTGTGCCATCTTATTTCTTAATCTAGTGTAGCCCAAAGAAGAAAGAGCTTTCGTCTATCCTGCACTGGGTTTCTCTCGCTAATTTTCAAATTGAGGAGGGATTGCATTGCCCTCTGGTGGGAGAAAAACATCCTAGGAGCAGGAAGGCTGCAAAACTAAAAGCCTCAGAGAGGTGCCCTGCTGTTCTGAAATCTTAAGGCTTGCAGTGTTACAATGCTTTAATGGCATCACCTCAGTTAGAGATTTGGATTTATTCCTCAGCCCAGCAATGCTCTGTCAGGAGCACTCTCCTGTCTGTGCCATCGCTTCAGGAGGGAGCTGTATTTCTTTTGATTCAGTATTTGGCTCTTGTGTACTCCCACAGTCTTGGAAGGGGACAGCAGAGAGGTAGGAAAGGCTGTTTCTTGAAATCTTAACAGACACCTTGAGATAAACACCTGCTCCTGCATTTGGGGCAGGATCAGCACACTGCTCACTCTTAGCTTCCTAACTTTTTTGGTAGTAAATGATCACTGCTGGACTGAGCAGCTTCATGCAAGGAGTCACAACTGCACGTGGCACATTACTGAGAGGCACCAAGAATGTGCCTGATGTTGCCAGAGAACAGCCCAAGGTCCAACACTCTCGAGGGTGCTGTGACAGGCAGGTTGTCTTGAGTGGGTGGTGTTCATTGCTGTCTTGGAGATGCACAGAGGATGAAGCTTTACAGTAATACATGAAATGTGCTGCTGCCAGGAGGTAAAACCCTTTGCTTCTGTTCTGAAGGGTCATTGCCTGAATACTTCATATTCCTGAGGTATCTCAGAGTTTTACCCAAGAAAATGGAAGAATAGTGCTAAGAAAGAGTATTGTGAAGTGGAGCTTTTCAGAAGGGAGTACTGCAAATCCCATTCCTAGATGGATATAAAAGATGCAATAAGAAGGATTTAAGAAAGCAGCTTTTTGTCAGAGACCTTTGAATGTCCAGTGGTATTTACCAGCATCATGTTCTGACTAGTTTTCTTACAGAAAAAAAGGAAAAAAACAACTTTTGATTAATGTTGTTTTTCTTAGCCACAAGGAACTAGATATAATGGCCAAGTGCCAAGATTCTGTTTTGACCTCAACTGAAAATATCTTTCTAAAAGTCCCTTGGAACTACAGAGTAATAAAAATAATCTTTGTCCTGAAGCTGGAGAGAAAGAGTGGATGTGAATGAAAATCCTTTCTGAGCAAAAACACGCGAGCTGCTCTGAATGCTAATGGTGGTTTGTGCAGCACTCTCAGGTGGTTTCCCCTCTGGTTCTCCCCCACAGAACCTGAAGAGGGTGGCTGAGGTGTGGATGGATGAATATGCAGAATACATTTACCAGCGCAGACCCGAGTACCGGCACCTCTCCGCGGGCGACGTTGCTGCTCAGAAGGAGCTTCGCAACAACCTCAACTGCAAAAGCTTCAAGTGGTTCATGAACGAGGTAGCCTGGGACTTGCCAAAGTTCTACCCACCAGTGGAGCCTCCAGCAGCTGCCTGGGGAGAGGCAAGTTTGTGCTCTGACATCTGCAGTGTGCAGACAGGCTGTGGTTTGTTTTTTTACGGTTGCCCGTGTGCCTCAGTTGGTGTGGGTAAGGTGTGAGCGAGAGTTTAAAGATCTGCCTGATGTTTCAAAACCCAAAACTCCTCTACCATTGCACTGGCCTGATCAAAGCAGGCAGTTGGGCAGGCAGCTGTTTCTATTAGTGCACAGCTCCAACGAGAATAGAGACTTGGCTTGTTCTGCCTGTTGTGTATTTAGTAGAAAGCAGAATATGCCAGAGGGAGGACTAGGGAGGGGCAGCAGATGAGCAATAGTTAAATCTTGAGTTTCCAAAGGGCTTTACAACTGTGTTGAGCTACTCTTGTCCTTAGTTTTCCCATGCAAAAGACAGGAAAACCATCCTTATTTTTGCAAGTCAGCTGTGTTCTGGGAATAGAATCACACTAGGAGTGAGGCTGTGAATTGATACACACAACTCTCCTGGCTGAGTGTTTTGGGTCAGTTAAAGAACCACTGCCAAAGGTGTTGCCAAAAGCTGGTGTAATATAAAAGTGAAAGTATGGCAAAGTTTATTGGTAAGGTTCACTGTACTACTTTCTAGAGGGTTAAAGCACACAGAGAAAGCAAACTAAAATCTAAAATCAATCAATCTAAAATTGAAATCAACCAAAAATTACCTGTGTGAAGACTGGGGATGGAAAGGGGTAAGGATAAATAATAAGGGAGATCCTCTCATGGAGTCACATGGTTCAGAGTGGACTCCCTTACTAAACTTAGCTCTGAACTGAACCAACAGTTTAAGCCTGTTTAACAGCACTTAAATTTAACAGCACTTAATCTGTAGCTTAAGCTAAATAATTAAAAAAAAAGATTTATGTAGAATTTACTACAGCACAAGAGTAACAAATCAAAAGTACTTAAGAATCCAGAAAAGCAACGTTCATTGTACATTTGCTATAGCATATCCACACTATCACAGACTGAAGGGAGGATGTACAAGGTATAGACCTGTGAAAAAATGGCACCACCAGACAACCCAGCCCACAGTGGGCTCTGCAGTCCAGTCACTGCTAGGTTTTGCTGTGTGCTGGAGGTACAGCTGGGGCCCATTTTGAGTTCTGTGCTTTCTTCTAGCTGTTACTGGCCAGTGCAGACTCACAGTTAAGAGAGGAATCTTAAAAACTAACTTCATACATACACTGCTGCAATTTGAGACAATTTGAGCCTTCTTTCCTGGTAGGAGTAGGAGATTCAGTGACTAATTAACTATTTCAGATACGCAGTGTGGGAACTGGACTGTGTGTGGACACCAAGCATGGAGCCCTGGGATCCCCACTGAGGCTGGAGAACTGTGTGAAGGACAGAGGAGAGGCAGCATGGAACAACGTGCAGGTAACAATCTGATCAATCACCAGCCCCTAAATCTGGGGAGGCAGAGGTTCCAAGGACCAGTGTTGAAGGAAGGTCATTCAGAGCTGTCCCCAAGGCTCACATGCTGATTGTCCTTTGGTTCAGGATGTGGCTTGTGCTTGTGGCACAGGAGGGTCTGGAGCCTGGCAGACTGTGCAGAGCTTTTACCTCTGCTTTGAAGTTCTGAGTGAACAAAAGAAATGACAAGAAAACAGTGTGCCAAAACAATAAACCAGTAACAAGGCAGCTGTAATATGTAACAAAGTGAATATTAACTTCAAAGGTTGTGCTGAAAGAAGTGATAGAGAAGCATCATGCATATTAATGAACCTGCAGGAGCATTCAATAACTGTTCACTATCATCCTCCTGACAGGAGGCAAATGCATTATAAACACCCAACTATTGCTGGAGAGATGAAACCAGCCAGGTTATAGATTCACCCTCTCAACATATGAGGTGCCAGAAACGACAGCTTTATTGTAACAGAAGGGAGGAAAATATTAGTTTGTCTAAACTGTAGCAGCTGAGCTGAGAAAGGATCAAGAAAACAATGCCTCTATTACAGAGCCATGCATAACTCTTCAGGGAATGGCTTCAGTAGTAGGAGACAGAGGGTCGTTGCATATCAATTTGATGCGTGAAAAATAGAAACAAAACCAATTTACTCAGGCACAGTCCAAACTAAGCCTCTCTTGTGTCAGGAGGATCTTGAAAATTAGTTTTGGCTTATGTTTAGGAAGAGGATGCGGTTTGAACTTCTGAGTAGCGTTGAGCCTAAATGATTGTGGTAATTTCACTCTCAAGAGGGATTTAAAAGACAGCCAAGAACAAAGAAGTTTCTTTGTGCAAAAGTTTTTGGCCACATTGCTTCAAATAGCAGCACCCTGATCATTACTTGCCTTTCCGACTGCCCTATGAGAGATCTCTGAGGAGAACTATTCCTCCAGCTGACTCCAAAGGAGCCTCCAGAACAGCCTTTTCCTTAGGGACTGAAAGGGAGGTGTGCTGGCTGGCAGCCCTGCAGAACCACACGGGCTGATGCTGCCCTCTCATGAGGGCTGGCATAGGCTGTGCTCTGTTACTGGAGTTAAAACTCTCCTCTGCTCAGTAGAGTCCCTCCTTCGTTTCACCTGACAGTGCTTGGAGTTCATTGCAGGGTCAGTAGAAGGGAGCATCAGGAAGCAACGCCCAAGCGTTTGCCCTTCCTGCACTCCTGTGGGCGGGGTGGGAAGCTGTGGCTCCTGGTCTCTTGTCCCAGGAGTGCGGGACAATTTCTCAAGGTGACTGCAGGCTGCCTGTGCAGACTCTGGTGTTCACTGCCAGCGTTAACTCCGAGCTGCTGGAGCTCTCTGGCTTTTCTGCTGGCTGGGAAGGCTGTAGTTGGTCAGCTGCTCACTTAATCCTTGATGTATGTCTGCATTGCAGAGACATCCAGGGCTGCTCTAGTACCCAGGCTGACCAGCATGGCTGGCTGCAGCAGCACTATCTCGTTTCACATGCTGTGACAGCTGGTACAGAGTCCCCTGGTCAGCAGCCCCTGTCCCCAGAGGCAGGAGGAGTTTCTCCTCTAGAAGATGCTGTCCTTTCCTTGAAGCCATGCCCACCCTGTGGGCACAGGGAACAGCATTCTGCCGGTGACAGTATCATGCCCAGAGGGTCCTGTTTGTCCTGACAGGTCTTCACCTTCAGCTGGAGAGAGGACATCCGTCCGGGGGATCCTCAGCATACCAAGAAGTTTTGCTTTGATGCCATTTCCCACAGCAGCCCTGTGACCCTCTATGACTGTCACGGAATGAAGGGGAACCAGCTCTGGAGATACCGAAAAGTGAGTGTGTGTGTGTGGGCGTATTCTCCTCTGAGGTGTCAAATTGCCTGAGGCGCTTACTTCCTGAAAATGTCACCACTCGTGTTTTATTCCTTCTCTTCATGTAGCTGTAACTAGAGAATCTGCAGGCAGCCTGTTGTCATTGTACCATTGATTAAAAAGAGGTGACTCCCCTGTTCCACTGGTTAGAAAGGTGAGGACCCCAGTGCTCCTGAGCAGAGGACACTCTCTGTGCAGTGTCCCCACAGCTGGCAGTGAGGTGATGCAACACCCTGGTGTTTGCAAAGAGCTGTTCTGAGAGTTGGTTTGTTCTGAGCACTGGAATGTCCAGCCAAAAGTAGATAAGGATTTATTCATCCTACTACTAAGCAATGCTATTGTGGGCCACAGGTAAGTAAATTCTTGTCTGAGAGCCCTGTCCTAGTCCTTGCAATCTGCTGGCATGATGCCTGGGAGGGATGCAGCAGGATTCCAGCCTGGAGAGCCCCTGGGAAGCTTTAGAGTCCCAGTGCAGGTGTGAGGATTGGGCTGCATTCTGTTGGAAGGGGTGGGAATGAACCCAGACACTTGTCAACCAGTTAAGCATGGAACAACTTCAGATATACCCAAGTGACATAATAGCTCACCTTGGTTTTTAAGACTTCTTTCTGTTGGTTTTAAAACAACTTTTCTTCTCCACTTAAGGAACCTCACAACAAATTTCTCTCCTCCAGGACAAGACCCTCTACCACCCAGTCAGCAGCAGCTGTATGGACTGCAGTGAGAGTGATCGAAAGATCTTTATGAATAGCTGCAATCCTTCATCTCCAACACAGCAGTGGATATTTGAACACACAAACTCAACCATCTTGGAAAAATTTAACAGAAACCTTGATCTTTAAAAGACTGAGAGAAAAAAAAATATATATTTTACAATTATAGTTTTTACTGGGGAGGGTTACAAAAAATTTTTTTAATACTTTTTTTTAAACACTTAATGAAGGTAAAAGGGAGAATCTCAGGAGAAGGTTAATTAGCAGGCCAGTCTTTATTGCGAAGATGCTGCATCCTTCTCTTCTGGGGATGGTGGAATTTTAAAGGCTTTGCCAGAGCCACTTCTGTGCTGAGACTGAACAGAAACTCTGTTTTTAGAGGAGTCTGAATGTGTTTCAAATGGCTTTTTTTTTTCCCTTTTTTGTTTTGTTTTATTTCCCACTGCAGTCTGGTGTTAAATGATTTTGTTATCCAGGACCCTGCAGGACTTTTTGTAGCTGCTATGCCACCCACTGAAGCGTTCCCACATAGGTGCTTTATCTTCCAAACTCCATATAAGTAAAATATTGAAGACAAGATTTAAGTCTCCAATCAAAAAAATAGGAAAAAAAAAAAAAAAGCCCATTATTGTAAAATGAAATGAGTATTTTTTGCCCTGAACCAAATATATTTCAAACAGGTTGAGTATTATTACTTTCCAAATCATAGCTCTGATGAAGGAATGAGCTCTAGTGGAAGTGCAGCCAAGTGTTGGGAATATGGCTGTTGTTATTAGCCATGAGGAATCTGGGTTTCTGGTCCATTCACTTTGCAGTCAGTGTGTCACTCACTGTTGAATCTTCAAGGTGAAAGATTAGCAGAGGGTTTTTAAATAATCGCAGTTCTTACTGGTGAAGACTTTATGCTAAGAGCCTTTGGATATCAGGTTCCAAATTTGCCTCTTATAACCTTTTTAGCACAGACATCTCCAGGATTTCTCAGAGTTAAATCTACTGCGGGAAGATAATTTCCATTCTTCCTTTAGAGGTTTGAAGGCTAAATTAATTTACAGTTGGTGTGAGCAGATTAATTCAGGATAATAAAGTCAGGGCTGAGATTAGCCATTGGTCTTTATCCATTTGTTCATCAGTCTATAGTTTCTTGAGTCCTTTGGTCAGTGGTGTTCTAGCCTTGTGGAAACGTGCTGTTAATCTCTCCTCATTTCCCAGCACCCACAGCACTGTACAGTTCTGTGGCTGTGACTGGAAATCTGTTTGCTTTAGCAGAGATGTGGGACTGATGGACCCATTTTCCTGGTACCCTCTCCCTTGTGCAGTGAGTGAGCAGTGCAAGCTGTTACCCCTTCTGGTTTGTCTGTGGGATCTGCCAGACAGTGAACCAGGATTGTCTCGTCCCAGGAGCTGGAATGTACTGAATGAAGTTGTTGCAGAAGCACCTGTACTAGTTCCCCTGACTTAGTCTTGTACTGAAGGGAGCAGTGGCATTTTCTGGTAAAAGCTGTGAATGATGATGCAGTGAACCAGTGAACAGATGCTGTGTACATTAGTAAACAGGATTCTTTTGTCAGGAAATGCCCAGCTCCTTGGTTTGTCTAGCTGCCCATGCAGGGGTGTTGCAAGAGTAGGTAGCATGCAGCCAGCTCTGGGGTGATGGGGATGGAACCCCTGTGGGATGCTTGATGAGCATGGTTAGTACATTGCCCTTCCTCAGAGAGGCAGGGAAGCTCTGCTCTGGGCTGTCTTTCATGTGAAGGCAAGGAGATACTTCCCTGGTGTCCCAAAACAAGCAGGATGGCTCCCTCTGCAGAGCTCCAGAAGCAAGAAGCCCTTTTATTGCCAATTGTAGGGTTGTGTCCCATGTTCCAGATGTGTTGGAGGCCATGTAGTGCTGTGCCTGGCAGCTGGGAGCTAACAAGGACACAGCTGGCTGCCCCCCAAACTCTCCAGTCTGATGTATTGAGTAGGAGGTTCAGAATCATTTCCACCTCTCTCATAACACAGCTGAGGCCATGTCTGACCTTTTCTTAGCTGGTCCATGCAGTCATGGAGAACAGGAAACACGGGCACTGCATTGCAGCTGGCACCAGGCTTCCCAAATGTTGGTGTCTAAGATTTTGGAAGTGAAAAAAGAAAAAAAATAGCCCTAGACTTCCCTTGTGAGACTTCTGCAGCAGTATTGGATGGAAGTGAGAGCAGCATCAAGCAGAGTTGGCATTTTATGTTCTCAGTTACTACAGTATGTCTGTCATTAGGATCCCTTTGCATTTCTGTGGGAGACAGAGTCACCTTCCAGCACTTTGTGTCTGACTCCTGCTTCCCTTAAGTTATTAATGCTCTCATTAGCTGAGTAGTGCTGACTGTGGAGCCACTAGATGGCCTGACTAGATGTGTTTATGAATGTTTTAATGCCTGTGGAACAAGAAGCTGTTTGTCCATGAACAGTGCAAGTTTTTTATAACTGGGACACAATCAGCATATTCTATAAATGGACTGTAGGTTGTTCTGCTTGCAGGTTGCAGCTTTGTGTGTCTTAGTTTTCTAATGAAGGGATTAGCTTCTGTTTCTAAACTGCATGGCTTGCTTTGTACTTGGGCTCACCTTGTGAAGGGAGCCCTCTTTGGCTCACTGGATTCTTGCTTCAGAGAGCTGCAGCAATGAACAGGTCTTTTACCACTTGGTGATCTTAATTTGGAGAGAAAGGTCAGCTCTTAGCAGCTTGCACCAACAGATTAGGCAATAGTTGAGGCAATTCCTGGCTGACAACCCACCACCAGTACACAGAAACCTAAGATTTAGGTTCAGTGGTTGTACCAGGTCCATCTCAGTGTGGTTGATCTCTTTTCTGAAGGTTTGAGATCTGAGTATGGTAAGAGCCTCACAAATTCTGTACACTTCTGACTAGCTCACTGGGCTTTGAGCTATTAATTATTTGCATCAGTTACACTTTTCAGCACCCTAGAGGCTTTGTTGACTAATGCAAAGACTTAATATAGCCAGCTGATCAAGAAATATAAGCTGTATTTCATCATCTGCATCTTTAACTGAGCCTTGCCTGGGCAATCTGGTTAATTATTCCAATTACTTTTGGTTATTTGTAAGCAAAATTGCTAAAGCATGAATATATAATCAGATCTTCACATCTGCATGCAAGGCAAGACTGGAGATTAAATACTGGTGATTATCTAATGCCAAATACATGTTTTCATATTTTTCCCCCAAAAGTATTGAAACACCCCTCTCTTCGTGGCTGCATAAGTTTTGCTGCTTTTAAGTATCAGAATCCCAGACAACAGGGTATGTGTTATGTTGCATAAAAATACTTTGATTTGCTCTTGAAGCTGTTGTTGATCTATACTGGTGCTAATCTCTAAGGCCTACAGACAGTAAATAAGTTTGGGGCTCTCATGTGTGCAAGGTGTCTTTTCTCATACCTAGGAAATTAATTTTCTTTTTCAAACCACAACAGAAGAACATGTGAGCGAGCCTTCCTGAAAGGGGAATACAGCATCATTAAAATAAAGATGTGCCTTTTTAAATGTAAATGTACAGCAAATGCTTAAACTTGAACCATTTCCTAGTGCCTTGCTGGACAAGAGAGGAGAGGGGAAGGGGTTGGGGGATAAGGATGTAAGAGAAAGCTTGACTCCTGCAGTGTTTGTGTGTGGGGTTTTTTTTTAGATGTCTGATTTTCAATGCAGAATTTGCGTGAGCGGCAGTAATTCAGAAGCTCGTGGGTTCCCTCTGTTAAATCGATACCGTTAATGACTCTGGGGAGGTTTGTCACTCCTAATAGGAAGACTTGGAAAGGTTGGCAACTTCCTCTGGGTGTGCTGTAACAGCTGAAGCTGTGCTGGAATAGGTCTTGGTTAGCTGGTGATGTTTCACCTCATGGTGAAGGCTCATGATTTCACTGGCATGAGGGATCCTGCATTTTATTTTCTAAATATGCAAATCACAAATAGTTCCAAAAGCATAGAAAATCTGTAGCAGAAGTGTCTTTCAGAAGAAGTTGATGGCTTCCACCACATCAAACTTTTTCAAGAGTGTATTAAAATCTCTAATACAGAAGTAGCAAGAAAGCAATTTCTCAGCCTAACTTTCCTCGTGGCTGGTTTTACAGCAGTCTGTGCACAGGGCTTTGCTTTCCTTTACTGCTGGAGTGTTCCATCAGCAAACTTCCCTTCTCCCTGCTGCACTGAGATCAATGATCTGAGAGTCAAACAGGCACAGCATTGCAGGAGCACAGTGCTCTGGGGCTGCTACAGGGCTGTGACAGCAGCTCTGCTGGCTCACATCACCCAGGGGAGACATCTCCTAATAGTCAGATTGGGCAATCATGGAACCTGCCAGGTGAAAGGGGAGAAGATTATACTGTAAACTGTCTTTCAGGATTCAGACAGAGACTTGACTTGACTGGAGAAAACAGCCAGCCTCTGGCAGTCAGCCTGTCAGGCTTGCAGTCAAAATAGCCCTGGTGAAGCCACGTGTGAAACAGCCCAAGTGATGCACATGTACCTTGCATCCCACATCCAAGGCAAGCTGCTGGGGTTCATGGATTCACTGGGTGGTTTCACAGGATACACAGCAAAGGGGAGCTGGCTTTTGAGTCAGGAGCACTGGGTCCTGCTCCCCAGCTGCCATGGCCTGTTACTCGATCTTAAGCAAGGAAAGTCTGTGTGCTGCAATTCCCCAGCTTGTGTAGGATTCACCTTTAAGTGCTTTATTTTCTGACCTAATGAGTGTTGAGTCCAGATTTTAAAACAAGCTGCAAATCCTCACCTGGTTCAAGTGGAGAGAGATGCAGTGAATGGAGAATGGGAAATGAGATCTGAAATTGCCATCAGCATTCAACACAAACTTGTCAATTCATTTCATATTCCTCATTAACCAGTCAGATTGATTTATTCACATCATAAATTTGAAGTGTAACCAAAATAAGCTCACCTCCTGCTCTTGATTTCTACTTTGTAGTGCCATGCTTTAGCTTCAAGAATCTGTATGGAACTAGGCAATGACAGATCATGGAAAACGTAATAAAAAGCCTGTGTCTGTTTTTGACTCTCCCTCTGCTAGCTGAGTACACTCTTAATTGACTGCATTTGAGCTTTCTTGATGCTTCTGTATGACCCAAAAGGCTTCACTGATTCCAGCAGTTGTGAGTGATTCAGGAGTTTAACATAAAGCTACTGGATCTATGTGGTTTTAAATATACTAGTTCAACTCAAGGAGAAAAGTCTTAATCCTAGGTAGTGAGCAAACAAATATGAACTTCAACCACAAAACAAGATAAAAACTGATCAAGCTAACAGCCTGAAAACTTAGCCCTTATGATAACAGCAACAAATAGCTTTAGCCTCTAGGGTGGAGAAGGGAATTGGTTTCAAAATGCATTCTCTAGGATCTCGGTGATTAGGTCTAATTTTGTCTGTACCTTGTACTGCATGCATTTTCTCTGTAAAACTGGATGGTGCCTCTTGAATCAGTGTGTATTTATTTTGTGCGTATTAGGACCAACAGCCTAATATCTGGGGGTGGTAAAGGACTTGTAGCACTTTAATGTAGTAGCTTTCATAAATTGGGAATCATTGATAGAATGCCTAGTGTTTTTAAAGTTGAATGGACTTCCTTTTATAATATATTTAAAATAAATTTTTAATGTGTTTTCTGAAAACTGTGTACACAGACGTGACTGTCCCCACCTGTTTTGCTCCAGTGACTGATTTTTCTTCTACTTGTGAGAATAAGCTCAGCTGCCCTGGTGTGGTTTTCCCAGCACAGGTTTCACTCCATGCCCAGTGGTGCAATGCTGAAGGAACCATGGCTGTAGTGGATGACTTGTGCCCAGGTAGGCCACCCCTGGGGTGGACTTTCCTTGGTAGGGCACACTGGGGGAGCACACAGGAACGGAGAAAAGCCAGCTGTGACTCTTCTTTGTCTGCCTCTTTGCCTTGGGAGCGACTGCTGTGAGATTCACCCACCCCCCCTTGGTTTGCAGGGGAGGGCTTTAACAGCTCATGGCCTTGTTTGTGTTCTGATCTCCATGTGGGGAGAGCAGGCTGAGCCCAAGACAATAAATCAGCATTGCTCATGTTCCCACTAGGACCCTCAGTGCTTCCTACTGTCACCACTTCATTTCTTCAGTGGCTTCTCAATTACTCCTTTTTACTCAGCTCCATTGGGTGAAAAGCACTGGGGGGAAAATGGATGGGAGACAAACAATGAAATGTGTGAAAATCCGTGTGTGGGAAAAGGAGCCTTTCTGGGGGGGACCAGCAAGGCATGATCCCCAGGGAAGACTGTGCTGTGATTCTTGGCCACGGGAACATTGCCCAGGGTAAGTATGTGCCAAAAGCTGTGACAGTTTAAGCATTTTAGCAGGTTCAATATGTGCCACCCTAGAAAAGTGCTGAGCAGAGTGGGAGTCTGGGGGAAGGTGCCAGAGCAGTGTTTTCATTGGCCTTCCCGAGGTACTGTGAAAGGAAATGGTCTGATTTCTGATGATGAAAAGTTTAAAAAAACCTTCTTCCCAGGACATCTCAAGCAGCACAGACCGTTGTGAGAGAAGTATTTCTGTCCTGAGCCCCCTGAATGGCTCCATTAAAATAGTAAGTTCCAGATGACAGCTACACCACCAACTTTAGAGGGTAGTGCTGCTCCAGGTGAGATTTACAGGCCTGCACAGATTCCCCTAATTTGATTAGAGGCTGACTGGGATGGCCAAGCTATTGCTGCTTTAGAGGCACTAAAACTGCCTGAGTACTGATGGGTTTATGAAACATTGTTTCTCACTTCATTGCAGCTCCCACAAAGAATTATTGGATTAGGTTAGTGATAGATACCTAATAAAGAATGTCTCTATGAGGCAGTTTATTTTGCAGCAAGCTTGTTCCAGACTAGCAGACTGTGAAATCTGGAGGTTCCCATGAGGATAAATATGCTGAAATAAACTGCAATTATAAAAACACCTCCATGTATTTTTTTTTTTTTATTTTGAAAGACTGAAAAAAAGGTGTCATCGTGTTAGCCGAGCAGGAGGTAATTAGCACTGAATTAGCAAACAGACAGTGACAAAAGCTGTGGTTTTCCTTCTAGTGAGCATTGCAAAAGGACTTAAAACCTTTTTATTTGCAGGAATGAGAGGTTGCACCCAAGATGAAATACGGTCTGATGGTCAGTACCCACCTGTTCTGAAATTTACGGTGCCTGTTTCTTCCCAAAATACAGTCAGGGAGCACCTGCACAATCTCCTCCTCAAGGGGACAGGAAGAAGTTCTGCTTGTTAGGGCCATGTTCCCTTTTATCTCCTTGCTTGCTGTTATCATCTGTCCCTACAGTCTGTGGTTTTGGCTTCCTGAGTGTCAAGATAATCCTTCTGCAAGATTTCCTCAGCCAGCCGTTTGATTTTTATTGGTAATGTTAAGATAAAGCCAGAAAGCTTGTTATCAGCAGCTGTGAGATCTCTGTCAGCCTCTTGGTGTTTTCCCTTTCCCCAAAACAAGGGAGTATCTGTATGGCTTTGCCATGAGGGTATTACTTCAGGCAGATTCCAATCAGTTTGGCCTGAGGCTTTTATAAGCCGTAGTGTCTTACTATTTTAAATCTCTTTGCTCTTTGCTAACTGCTTGTTTGGTCTGTGGGTAAAGTCATTTGTTTCCAGCAGCTTCCCGTGAGAACGGCCGGCTCCAGGGAGAGTGTCCCCAGGAGGGTGCACTGTGGTTCTCTGCTGGTCACATGCACAAACAGAAATTACTCATTGCCCGAGGGCACCCGCAGTAAAAGCCAAGACAAGAGGCGGAACTGTTGAGGGGTGTTAAATCTCTGCCCTCCAGATTTATTCTGAGGCTTGTTTGGTATTGTAAGAAGTGCTTGGAAAATACAAATTTTGGTTTTTCTCAGTTACCTTGTGCAGAGCATGCAGAACTGGTTGCCAGTGTTACTGTGTGGAGCAGCCTGAGCTGATGACCTTTAAAAAAAAAGGGCTTTAAGGAGTCCCTTTCTTGCGAAGGTATTTCGTGTGATTCAGCACAGTCCACCCAGTGCTCGCACACATTGTTCCGTGTGCAGGATTTCAGGCTTTGAAGTCATTTTAGCCTATAGAACCTTTCTTCTGTCTGAGCAGAAAGTCCTTTCTTCAGAAGATGAAATCCTTTTCCTTTTAGAGCTGCTCAGGAACCTCTGACAACGGCATTTGCTGTCTGGTATGACAGAAGTTACAGCATTTCCAGAAGTTACATCTTTTCTTCACAAATCAGCAGGAATTTCATTCTTTCCCTCCCCACAGCCCCCCACTTCGCCTGATTTTTTCTCCCTTTTTTTTTTGGAGGGGGTTGATTTTGGGGCTGGGGTAGGGGTTTTTTCGGGGTTTTTTCGGGCTTCTTTTTGGGTTTTGGTTTTCCTGAAGATGAAAAATGCAAAGCTTAAAGTCACATTGCTTTGAGAAACATTTCTCCAGGGTCCCATCTTTTCACTATCGCTGCCCTGTAATTAGGGGGAAAAAATAAAAAGGAAATCTTGTATTTCTTATAAAAAATTACATTTCAGTCAGGAACTCCTAGGTGACGACCCAAGAACAGGAATTTGTGGCTGTGCAGAACCAAGTTTTGTTCGAGGGCCGGTGGGAGCCGCAGCTTTCAGGTCTGTTGCGGGTTCAGGTCTGTCACAGGAGCGGTGCCGCTGCAGCTGCGGGCGGCTGCAGGAACCCGCGGTCCCGCGGCTGCATGCGGGTGTCCCGTGCGCGTCTCGGCAGCAGGGGAAGCCCGCAGGCCGGCGGGGCCGGGCCTCCTCCCGCCTCCTCCGGGCGGTACCAGCCCGGCACCCGCAGAGCAGCGCCGGGAGCGGCCGGGTCCCCTCACGGTCCGGCGGCCGGGGGGGCCNTCCCCGCGGGCGGCGGCGCTTGGGGGGCCCGGCCCGGCCCGACCTCGCGGGCAGCGCTGAGCGGCGGCGGCGGAGGGGAGTCCCCTCCTCTGCCGTAGTGGGGGGCCCCCGCGGAGGCGGCGGGGGCCCCCCGAGGGCGCGGGAGTGACGGCGG
>VZTT01004869.1:8295-21460 GCA_013400855.1 Buphagus erythrorhynchus | reverse complement strand
CCGTCAGCAAGAGGATCCAGAAGAGCATCTCGCAGAAGAAGCTGAAGCTGGACATCGACAAAAGTGTGAGTGAGTGCGGCCGGGGCAGCCGGGCTCCGCCGAGCCCCCCGGAGGGGCGGCCGGGCCGGCCCCAGCCGCCACCGCACTGCGGTGCCTCGGGGGAGATGCGGATCCGCCCGGCGAGTTGAGCTCCCGGGCGGCCGGCGGGGCTCGCGGTGCCGCTGCGGGGCTGTGTGCGGCACACACGGTGCCTCCGGACCGCGGCTGCCCGTCCTCAGCTCGGGGAGGGAAGGGAAGGACGTGCCTGGGTGGACCCGGCTGCTCCCCGGGCGCAGAGCCGGCTTTTCCCTGTGGCACTGCTCGCCTGCTGAAGCACAATGTAGCTGAAGCGCTAAACGCCGTGTCTCGGAGGCAGGTGGTGTGCAGGGAGGTAAAGGAACGAGCTGTCAGTGCTTTGGAGGCAGGAGTGCTGTTCCCATTGCGGTGTCGGGTTGGAAAGGCTGGTGCTGTCAGGTGAAAACAGCGCTGTGGTTGCTGCTTCAGTCAGGCGGCACTGACGTTACTTCTTTAATTGGTGAGAATTGGTGTTGTAGTGAAGCAGGTTAAAAACCGAGCTGGCAGTGAGATGTGCTGCCTCTTCAGCAGGGTTTATTCGCACACAGAACAGCCCGGTTTGCTGCCTAATGGCATTAAGTGACAGCTGTCAGCTCGAGATAGGAACGGGTTATTTGCCCAGCAGAGAAATAGACGGAGCAGAGCAGATCATAGAAGGAATTTCTCAGAAGTGACTTCATTAACGGAATTCAGCTATGCACGCTTTTCTCGCCTGCTCTGTAAAGATCAAAACCACTGAAAACAAACCAAGGGAAAAAAAAAAAAAAAGGTGAAGTTTTGAGTCAGTCTGTTTGGCAGCTCCCCCAGTTGGTTGGGTCTCTTCTGCACAGCCGAAATGCATCGTGTCACGGGAAAAGTGACTCAGTTTGAAACATATTCTTAAAAAATAGGGTATTTCTCCCAGTTGTAGTTCTCAGCAGATTTGTCTAGTGGCGTAGTAATTTCTTGCATTTTAGAAATGAGTCTTTGTTGACAGATGCCAGGTTTTAGAAACAAAAAGGGGAAATCAGACTAATGCAGTCAGAACAAAGGGAAAGTGTAAAGCAGGCTGCATGGAGTGATTTTGGATGTAGGGTGCCTGTGTTGTCTGAAGATCTTTTGCCTTATAGATATCAAATATCATTTGGTTGATCATTTATCAAATATCATTGGTTTGATTATTTGAAGTGCTTTGTTTTGCTAACTCTAGTGAGATAATATTTGTTAAAAGGGAGGTTCCATGGCTGAACAAGCAATAGGAAAGAGGCTATTCTGCATTTGGTTTGTTTGTTTTAGTTGAGGTGATCAGCTCAAGTTTTATTTGATCAAGGTTTTGAAGCACTTGCCTTAATAATCCTCTGTACTATTCAAGCCAGAAAGTTCACAACAGTGGAATAGAATAATACGTTTTTTGGTAGTTATCTGCTAGTAAGTCCTGAAATAAATGCACTTCCTCCAGACAAGCACCTATATTTTCCTGATGTATGATTGCAGCCATAAAAAAGAAATATTTTATCTGCAGAGGTTCAAGTTCAGCTGGAGCTTGAGTTATTTTCTTTGCCTTTAGTCTTTCTAAGGTAAGTTATCTCTGAATAAAGAGTGTGATATCAGGGCCGGGATTTAAGATTAGAAATTCCTTGATGTCAGTCAGTCACACCAGTCTTTAGGGGTGCTCCTGACACTGGTGTGTAAGTGGCTGCTGTTGGATGCTGTTTCACAGTATCTTTTTTTGATTGCTTTTTCACCACTTCTGGTTCTCAGGTGAGACATCTGTATATTTGTGATTTTCACAAGAACTTCATTCAAAGTGTTCGGAACAAAAGGAAGAGGAAGACGAGCGATGATGGAGGTGACTCTCCTGAGCACGACACAGATGTTCCAGAGGTCTGTGAGCTGCTTTACCTGTTCTTAACATGTTGAAGTTTCTCTTGAATGTTTTCATAGGTAGAAAATATTTATATTTTAAATTGCAAGGCCATTGAAACTGCTGTGGAGTTACTTTCACTTTCCAGGAAGAGTTTTTTCTAACGTGTGGCGTCCTAGTTTTCTTCATTCCCATATGAGTTCTTTGCCCATGTAAAGTTTTCTATAAAAAGAGATGTGATAAGGTAACTGCACAGCTTCATCTATGTACTTTTTTTAAGGCTAAAAATAAGTTATTTTTGGTGGTGTCTAATGCCCCAACATAATTCTTTGTTACTTAGTATGCATCATTTTGCAAATACACTACAGAATCCAATAGGTCACTCTCTTTGATTAGGTATTTCATACATTCAATATTTCATATTGAGCTGCTCCAGATATTTGCATATATGCTATCTTTTAGCACTATTTAAAACTACCTTTAAATAGTTGGTGACACATTTTTATTTTCAGGAGACAGGCCTGGGGGAAGTTTACTGTGACAGAGAACTCTAGAATAATCCTTTCTCTATGCCACTGCGTGCTGCACTTGCTTCAGTGATGTTTCTGGTACTGTTGACATGGCAAAAGTTGTGCAGAGGTGATGTTCAGAGAAGCAGAGCATGGCCACGTCAGCAGAGCCCTCTGCTGGAAATGCCAACCCTATTGGCAAAAAGCCGTTTATTTCTGAAAGAAAAAAAAAAAAAAAAGACACTAAGAGTCATTTTGCCAGCAAAGCTGTGTCTTGGTGCAAAACTGGTGCACACACCTCCTGTGTGGAGGTGTTGAAAGAGTAGCAAGTTTTTGATATGGATTTTTTTTTTAAGATAACCTGACCTTTTGTTATCACTGTTCATGTTTCCATTCTACAAGGTTCTCTATCAAAACTTTCCTGTTCAAGCTTTGCAGTAGTTGCCAGGGTGATTGCTGAAGACCCATTTGGCATCTAAAAGCGTTGGTGCTGTAGAGAACACAGAGTATTTGGTGACTGAAACCTGAGGGATGCACGTCAACCAGCTGAAAAGGGAACTCTGCACTGTGTCAGTTTTAATATCATTTCCCTCTCAGTTTTCAGCAGAGATTCCTTTTGTCTTTGAAACTTGACATTTCCCACATGATCTTCATCTTCTCTGCTGTAACCTCGCCACCACCCCCTTTCCTTTTAAACTGTGCACTTCCTATTTAAGTATTTGAATTTCATTTCATTTCTGTACTCTGTTTTATGTCACAAGCCGTTTGTTCAGTGCCTGCTAAATTGTTATTTCATGTGTGAGCTTTTTAAACCTTGTGGGAACAAAAGGTTCCCCTTTGCTTGAAGGTTGCAGAGGTGTAATTGAGAGCAGAAATTGGCCAGCAATTCTGTTGACAGCATGTGAACCAGAACAAAAATTTCTATTTCCCTGAGGCTATTTTGGTCCTTTAGCGTTAACAAATACAAAATATACTTAGGTTTGTCGTAAGACAAGCCAGTGTGGTTCTGAATGCAAGCAAGGAGAAGTCTTGTTGAGGAAGTAGTTATTTTTAGATCTTTTTAGATAAAATAACTACTAATAGAAGCTAAAGGTAGTGCTCATGTCCTCTTCATCACTTCCAGGTTGACTTGTTCCAGCTCCAAGTGAACACCCTGAGACGTTACAAGAGACATTATAAGTTGCAGACTAGGCCTGGACTCAACAAGGCTCAGCTTGCAGAAGTAAGTGACGACAGCAATGGTGTTATCTCTGTTACAAGAAAACTTTTTATTTCCTCTGTTCAAGGGCACATTTTGTGGGCACTCACACCTGTGTGACTCACTGGTGCAGACCAAGTGCGCTCTGAAAGGTTTCAGGGAATGATGCCAGCAGAAAGCTGCCTGCTTCCTTCCACCTGGGACAGGCTTGGAAGGCATGGACACTGGCTGTAGAAAGCCTGTTTTAGTAACTTGCTCGTCCCTGCTTCCTTTCCCACCCTTTCCATCGTGCCAGTCAGTGCCCTTTAGGGAACAGAAACAGGACCCAGTTTCTGGGGGTTATCTGGGGATGGCTTCTCAGCTGAAACTCAGATTTAACCCACTAATCATCTCCCTAAGTGCTCCTGTTAGTTTTTCTTTCCTCACAGGTACTTGAACTTGTTGGAATTGCTTATTATTAAAGGCAGCATCACTGTGCATGGATTCAGATTCTTTATTTTCCTCCCTTGTCCTGATGATTCTGTATTACAAAAGGTTTTTTTCTTAAGGGCCTCTGCTGCTTTCTCACCATATGGGCTACTTGTTCAGAAAGAACTCTCTGTATCTCTCTGGTATTTGGGCAAGTTGTGCTCACTGTGCTTCTGCTCTGCTCTCTTTCCCGACTTGATCTGAAGCCATGCTGTGGGAAAAATCTTCTCTAAACTTGAAAAACTGTAGTAGTTACTGATTAGTACTGAGGTTGATTTTGTAAGTTGTGGCTTTCACAACTGCCTGCCTAAAACTGTCTGGTTTGCTTTTACTTTTGTTTTAAAGAACAAAAACCTGACAGAACAAAAAAGTCAGCAAGACACAGTCTTTTTCTCTTTCAAAGTCAACCAGGGAGTGAATATATAGAATATAGAGAATGTGCAATGTAGGGCATGTAGGAGTAAGTTGAATGAAGTAGGATGGAGTTGTACCTTATTAGCAGTCCTGATTTGTCATATTTTAGCTAACCAGTTCATGTCTGTCAGCTGCCTCCTGCCATGAAGGACTGCCTGCTTAAGGAATTTACCATGAATGTACCCAAGAGGAAAGAAAAGATCAATTATTGTGCAGGTGGAAAATAAAGGGAGCCTAACTTAAAGCTGTCACATACTTCCCAGATTTCCTGTGAAGCCTGAGCAGTTTTGACTCTATCCTCATCCAGCTCCCATGCTTGAATCACTGCTGCCTGAGGCTCTTACACTCCTTGTGCTGTCCCACCGTGAGGGAAACTCAAGTTGCCATAAATCTCCTTGGAGTGACTTACTGCTCAACCTGCATCAGAATCCCATTCTAGATCTGTGTTGGGTACTAAAAAAAGAGTCTGTTCTCTGAGAAGCAGATCTTGTCCAGCTCCAACGTGTTTTTTACATGTTTCTACTTTGAGGAAAAAGCAGCTAATGTTTCAGGCCTTACTCTACTGTCAGAGAAGGGTAGCCCTAACCAAACCCTAACCCTCCCATTGCAAATTCCCTGACGTTCCTTTCAGTATAAACTTAAGAGTCCAGAGGAAATTACTCTGGATAAAACTTTGCTACACCTGGTTCACACAGCAAAGTGCTGCAGTGTTTCTGACACTCTCCTTTAAGACACAGAGGTGCAGGGAAAACTTGCTCACCAAATAATCTCAGCACAAAATGTCGCTTAGGAGAAGCTGTGCTGCTTTGGCAGGAGGACATTCTGGCTTCCAAATTCCTCTTGTAGGTTGGCTGCAAATCCTGCTGACATAGCAAGACTATGCTATGTTCATACACACATTCCAGCTGTAAAGAGAGAGGGAGGTAAATGAGGACTGACAGTTGGAATTGGTGCATGTTTCACTCAAAGGATAATGCGCTCAGTGGCCATAAAATCGTTTTTGGAAAGTGAAGAGAAACACTGTTCGGATTAGTTTATAATTCCAGCATTTCTGTCTCTTTACCTGTTGTCTTTCTAGACTGTCAGTCGTCATTTCAGGAATATTCCAGTGAATGAGAAGGAGACACTTGCATATTTCATCTACATGGTGAAGAACAACAAGAGTAGGCTGGACCAGAAATCAGAAGGCAGCAAGCAACTCGACTGAAGATTAACAAGGCTTGGAATAAGAGAGAACCTTGAAGGAGCGTGTGGTATTGTGCATTTTAGGTTTATAAAACTGTTAAAGTATATTGTAAATTTTTTTTTAATGCAGTGTCTGGATGACAGAAAAAAATATAGACATTCTTAAGAGGAGTATTTGAAAACATGTGCCCAGCATGTTTCCGAAGACTTCTTCCCCTCATTTCAAAGTCATATTGGAATAAAGAAATGAGGATAATGAGGAAACCAAATAAATCTGTAGAACTGTGGAGTTTGTCAACTTGGTGTTTTAAACCACTTCTGGAAATCTACATCTCAGTGCAATTCAAATTCCAGATGGAATTTTTTTCACTGAATTCAGGCTGCATCACAAACCACCATGCAGTTTGTTTTGGTACAGGACTGGAAGAGCAGCAGAGATAAAATTCATTATGAAGGTGCATGGGTCAGAAGTTTGTCTGAAGCTTGCTGCTCCCCTACACATGCTCTGTCTTGCCTTGAGTCAGTGCTTCAAGTCCCAAACTTCTACAAATGCTCCAGCTCACCAGATCTACTCCAGTGAACGCTACTTGACCAGTCTGAAACTGATGGGTTTTTTTGCCATTTTTTTCCTCCCAACCCCATCTGACACAGATGCCAACCATCTCTCTGCAGTCTCTTTTCTAATTTCTTTTAAGAACTCACTAATTAAATTTTCTGTAAGCATTTAAAACCTTCTGCATTTCTCTGAATGTGGTATTAAGGCAAACACAACTTATTTGCTGTGTCTGACCATGTTGATAGAAGTGCTTATTTAATTGATTTATGCATATTTCAGTGATGATAGGTGAAACAGTGGCTTGAGACATCAGTCTCTTAATTTCTGTGTCAGGTCAGTATCGGTCACAAGTGATGTGCATTTTATGCTGAAGCTTTAGCAGGTGTCACAAAACTGCTGTGTGCATTCAGGGGCTCTGTTTAGTATAAAGCAGATTTATGGGTGAGGCACCATAACCAGGGCAGTGATCTGACTGGAGCATTTCATGATACATTTCATCTCCTTTGCAATGGGCAAGAAGCATCAAAGCATTTGCCTTCCATGAACATTACATGTGCTTTCATGAGAGCTGTGTGAGTGAGGGTGGCACACTGGTGCACCCTACCAGGGCACTGTAGGAGGAGATCACCCTGATTTTATTTAAAGCCGAGGTGTCCTTACAGATAATAGTGATTATTTTGGCAAAAAGAGCTTTTAAAAGTGTTGGTCATGACTGACTGATCTCCAGTGACCTCAAATTCTCTTCAGGGGATCTCATGATTTAAAGCACCGCTCTGTTTCCTTGCTGTCCTGACCAGTCTCTCCATTCTGGTACAAGGTGCCAAGACTCCACATAGAGAGGATATTCTTAACAAGCCTTAAGTAACGAAATGAACAGTAGAAAACCTTGGCTAGCATTTTGTAAGTGGCAGGTTTTATTATTTCGAAACTGGATGAAGCTTTGTTTAAGAGCTAAACACACTGGTCATGGTCCCAGCTTAGTACTACATTGCATTTTGTAAGGCATGAAGGGTTCACTTAGTGAAGCTCTTGTTGAAGCTCTCCCAGGGTCTCTTTAAAATTCAAGTCATAATTTAAGGCAAGTTGTTCACATCACTCTGATTTGTTTGCTAATACTCCAAAAACATGTTCAACAAACTTCAGCGTGTCTTAAGTCCTGTGTCATAGGCAGAAATACTCTGTTATGGTACACGTCCCATTTGTGACATCTGGGGAGCGTGATTGTTTCAGCATTTCCTTGTTCAATTCCATATGGATTTTTTTAGAACATCATTCAAGAGAAAGGTTCAAGGAATTAGGAGAGAATGTCTTGTGTCAGTATTTCATGAATGTTTAAAAATTTCCTATTTGTGCTGGTCCTTTCCTTATTGAATGAAAGGGTGGAGTAGTTCCCACGTCACTCAACATGATCTGGCTTCTCTCATTTGGGACAGATGGTTTGAAGGGTACATTCTCTGACTGCATGTTAACTTTCAATGTGCTCATGTAATCAGAGGATGTTACCAAGGGAAAATGAGTTTCTGAGTTGAGAGCTTTATGCCTCATAGTGATTCTTCCCCTGTACTGGGCACTGGTGAGGCCACATCTCGAGTGCTGTGTTCAATTCTGGTCCCCTCAATTCAGGAGGACAGTGAGGTGCTGGAGCAGGTCCAGAGAGGGGAAACAAAGCTGGTGAAGGATCTGGAGCACAGGTCCTATGAGGAATGGCTGAGGGAGCTGGGGTTGCTCAGCCTGGAGAAGAGGAGGCTCGGGGGCACCTTCTCATTCTCTGCAGCTCCCTGACAGGGGGGTGGAGCCAGGTGGGAGTTGGCCTCTTCTCCCAGGCAACCAGCGATAGGACAAGGGGAAACTGCCTCAAGCTGCACCAGGAAGGTTTAGGTTGGACATTTGGAGGAATTTCTTCACAGAAAGGGTGATTAAATATGGGAATGGGCTGCCCAGGGAGGTGGTGGAGTCACTGTCCCTGGAGGTGTTTAAGGAAAGACTGGCACTTGGTGCCATGGTCTGATGGACCTGGTGGTGTTTGGGTGTTTGGTCATAGGTTGGACTCGATGATCTCAGAGGTCTTTTCCAACCTAATTGATTCTGTGATTCTGTGATTCTAGACCAAAACTGTAAAAATGTAGTTTGTTTGGGATTTACTTTTTTTGTGGTTGTATTTTATTTTGTTTAATTTTTAAGAGTAAATAAATCTGTTGGGGTGTTTAGTAGCCAGCAGCAAAATGATTCTTTTCAAGGAAATATGGTGGCAGGTTCCATCTGTTCAGGTGTATTCACTGGAATGCTTTTGCACCGAGGTGGTATCCAGGAAACTTTTCTTTTCTTTTTTTCCTGAAATAGTCAATTGATGTTAAATGTGATCCTTGTTGGTTTCACTTCTAAAGCAATTTTACTTTTTTGAAAAAAAATTCTTAGTGAAGTGTAATGATGAAGAGATGTTTACCAGCCATTAGCAGTTGTTTATAAGGTGGAAAGCTTGGAGGCAAGACACCAAAGAAACAGAAGAATCTTTGGCTGTCAGACCCCATGGCCTTATAAACCCCTTGCAAATGCCTTATTACCTTGTTCTCGACTTAGCTAGAGCAAAACACCTTGAGCAACAGAAAGCTGATGGTCTTGATGGAAGGGTCAGCCACTTGCTGGCTCCCATGCTATGAACTGAAACCACATGTCAATTCAGTAGCAATATCCATGTTCAGGGTGCCTGTGATTCTTGAAAAGCATTTAGTGTCTAATAACCAGAAAACGCAACAATGCAATTGTCCTTGTGTACGATACCGTGCTGTGTGTTCGATTCCTTATGCTGCATGCCAAGTAAAAAAAGAAAAAAGACTTTCCAACTTTTTATTTTAAATGTCAGATTAAATGTGTTTGAACCTCACACTTGTGAAGCCATGAGGTGGGACATTTTCTCAGCACTTTTAGATGGGACTTGTTGGAAAGGTGTAAGACCCAAATCGCTTTGGCTGGTATGATAAGATATTTTTTTTGCATTTTGCTTTTCACAGATGGGCCTTAAATTCTGTCTAGCTTTGAACCATGGAGCACAAGCCTTGGGGGCATGGAGGATGACCAGATGTCATCTTCTATTTATAATAGTGGAAGCTTATTTCTTACAAGCCTGCATAGGTGACATTCACCCTGGGGCAGAGGAATTGTCTCTGAAGGTCTCCAGCCATTATATAGCCTAATGCAATTCCATAGCATAGCTCAATTCTCATTGCAGAGTTCCATTAACTTAATTAGAGTTCTGAATAGATCCAAAGCCATTAGTATGCAATCCAAATAATGCAGAAACATCTCTTCTGGGGTTAATTTCATCCTGTATGCTGACCCTCTGCTCATTTCAAGGGAAGAAGAAATCATTGCTGGTAGTTATTGGCTTGAGCTCAACTCAGGGGAGTTGGAAGCATGCAAAGACTCGAGTCAGTAGCAACCTGATGGCTGAAAAGTGCAAACACATCCAAGGAGGCTCTGTTAGAATGCAATTTTCAACATTTCATAATCTGAAAGATTATTGTACATTAACCTGAACGGTTGCATTAAAACATAATGTTTCTTTTGCCAGGCACTTCAGATGCTCAGCCTGAGAAAAGCAGAGCTCTGTACCACTTCTCTCCAGTATTCTGTCCCAGTTTTCCTTAGAAACATGGCTGTAAACCACTAGATACCCTGGGGTGCAAGGATTGACCAGAACATGTCAACCCTGGCATTTCAAGTGAGTCTAAAGTGCAAGCTGGGTTCAGAGAGGCTTTGAACACAAGAGCCAAAATAATCTGCAGTAAATGGGAGTTTTCATGCAGGTCATGATGGCACAGGGAGGATGAAGCAGGACATGGCCCACAGGGAGACTGAACAAAACACTTCCACAGCAGCAGCAGCATAAAGGGAGATTTGTTCTGTGTCAGCTCTTGTGATGGATGTTTTATGAGAGGGGGAGGAGGGCGAGCTGTGCACTTTACATCTTTTGGTTGAGCCAAATGTAAATACCAATGGGAGATCTTCAGCAGGAACTGCAGTTGGAGGGGAGAGGAGGAGATCTGCTGAGGGACTGTTTGTTTGAGTTTGCAGATCACTGGACTTCCCTGGAGCACTAGAGCCACTTTGTCTCTACAGCCTAGAAACGTGGGTAATACAAGGTGGCCTCCCTTCCAAAAGGAGTCCTTGTGCTGCCCAGGGTAAGGACTCAAGAGTCCCAAAGGTGAAGGAATGTTATTGATGCCTCACTCCTCATGTCACTGATGCCATTTAACCATCTCTAGCTTATCAAGTTAGGGAGTTCTCATTTTCCACTTTTGAAGTGCAAATGAACTGTTAGGATGTAAGATACTCCTTGCACTTTTCACAGCTATCCCTGCTCTCATGTTTTTGACTTGCTTGTGAACACATCTGTTTGGGATGAACTAAATGCTTGAACAAAGTGTGGGGAGAGGGGGAGGCTCCTGCCTTAAACCTGAACTTCCCTTGCAAGCAGCTCTGCAGGCCATCCTGTACATCAGCAGGCTCCAGGAGCCTCTGGCTCACCTGAGCCTTACCAGGGCTGAGTTTACTCCTGTCCTACCCACACCTCTGCTCCACAGCTACTGCAGGGGAGGTGGGTAGCAGGTAACTTGCAGAATGGTTTGGAGTCTTTTGGCAGGCTTACTGGGAGAGAAAACTGTGTTCCCTCTTCTGTTTCTGGCCTCCATGTGTTGTGCTGATCTTATGCCAAATGTTTTGGACACCTTGTATTTTTAACTGTGTAATATAGCTGTGTATTGTTAAAGCAACTTAGTAACTTATAGCAAAAACTGTAGAACTCATTTCTCTGAGGTGTAGGAAATGTCCTGCTTCCACTGTGTATGAGACTTTAACTCTGTACTGTCTGACAAAGATAAAATTCTGAATTTCACTTTAATAAATGATCTATCTAGCAACCAGGCCCACATTCCCTTGTTTTGCCTTTCTGCCCTCAGCACTGATGGTTCCAAAGCCAAGGGAGTTCTGCTTTGTGTGGATGTTTTGTGCCAGGCTTCTCAGATTCACTGGCTTTCCCTACCCACCTCCCCAGGGCTGAAAACACTGCAGACATGGAGCAGAGAATGGCACTGCTCAGTGGGAATGCCAGGCTTGCAGTACAAGTCTCAGCTGATGGGATATTTTCTGACAAACCCATGTGGGTTGTCTTTTGAATGCAACAAAAAGACAACTTGCAAGAAAGATGGAGGTTGTTGAAGAACCACATGTCCTTGTGTTTTTGGGGAGTGTTGGGCTTTTCTATGATGGGAATTCCTCCCCTCCTGTATCACAAAGAGTCTGTCAAGTGCAGCTTCTCATTTGATTCATGCTTCCTAATGAATCTTCTTTATGTCTAGTTCAACCCTGTGCTTCTGCTCCTTTCTCAGGCACATCCTTGGCTTCATTTCATGCATGATTTATAGCTCTGTTGTCCAGAGTCAAACCTGCATGCCCAGCTGACAAGGTGGGCACTGCTCCAGAGCATTAATGACGTGAACTTGAATGCCCAACATTCAAGATCCTTTCCCATAAAATGCTTTGTTTAATTTCTTATTCTGATACTCATGACCATCAGCCTTACAGGCAAAGGTGCCTCACTTTGTGGCTGCACTGAGGAAGCAAGTGATAAAAACTGGGACTTGAGTACTTGTTCATCTGAACTCTGTCATGGTGTTTTTAAAGGCTCTGCTGGCACTGAGTTGTGCTTTTAGCCTTGATTTTTAGCCAGGAAAGAGGTTGTAGTGTAGCTTTTCACACACTTGGGTTCTCACAGAGGAGGATGATCAGATGTCAAAAGCTTTACACCGAAAACAGATCCCAGTGTTCCCAGTGCCTGCCTTTGTGGATGTGTCTGGAGGCCTTAATGAACCAGGATAATTTTGGAACATGCTGCTGAGCTACAGGAGGTTGTCCCTGCCTTAGAGAGCTCTCAGTTGGAGAAGGCAAGACCAGAGGTGACACAGGTGGGCACCGTAGAACAAGGAGCAAGGGTGGATCACGTCACACAACCTGTGTGCTGTCAAGGGTTTTTAGGAGGTGTCAAGGGGAGAATCTTCAGGTGAAGACAAGGGCAGCATACCCCAGTGGAGGGGGAAAACTGTGATTTGCATTCCCAAATCGATGAGTGGGGGCTCTTCTGCCAGCAAAATGAGGAGAGGCAGCAGGGCTGAAGGAGGACAGCTGTAAGCAGCAACCTGTTGGGCAGGTGCTGACTTCAGTACAAGGGGGTATAATGGAAACTTGTGATAGAAATAAACTGCCAGTTAATCTGTTATTTGTATAGAGTAATGAATAATGCTACTTAACCTCATATTTGCTCCCTGCCAAGAAACCCACAGAAGATTTCAAGCTCGAAACTCCTGCTCAGTCTTTTTAACATATTCACACTGACAAACAAAGGAACCAGCAGATTGATCTGATGGGCTGAGAACTGCACGTCCCTCTCTGCACTCCCGCTGCCGTGCGAGGGCAGTGTTAGCTCAGGAACCCAGAGGGGGATCACTGTCCCTCGGAGCCCAGGGCAGCTGCCAGGGGCACCAGGGCCGTGTCCCCATCCCGGAGATGCTTCCTTGGCAGGGGCTGGCTGTGCCTGTCAGAGACCGGAAGCAGGATTATGCTGTGCTGGGACGGGGAGATCATAAAAACGGTTTGTTTGGGTTTTGAGGGTTTTTTTCCTGGTTGGACATTGAAATTGAACACGTCCGATCCTCTCCTTGCAGCCTTGATGGAAACCAGGCATTGCTTCCCTGCTCCCCAGCAGAAAGGGCAGCACAGAGGACCAGGGAAAAATGTGAATGTGGATTTAATGGTTTTGTGTCTTAGAGATGTGGCTGTGCAGGAGGAGTGTGGAGGAGAGAGGCACTTAGGGCTTGCTTTTTTTC
>VZTT01004866.1:41285-52375 GCA_013400855.1 Buphagus erythrorhynchus | reverse complement strand
ACATATTTTAATATACATTTATATATATGCAGATGTGTATCTATATATAAATATATGTCGGACATACAATTCCAGACTTCTGAAAACACAGGCAGCTTTAAATAATAAAGTCTTGCACTTTCAGCATATTTGTACATATAAGCTAAAGCCTGGTGGGTATAATCAGGCTGATTTGACAAACAAAATGAGAAGTTACTGTACATACTGTATATAGTCCATGCAAGAAAGAAAAAAAAAAGAAAATAAGAAAAAGTCTAGAATTGAGTATAAATCTTGGTTTATTTTATATGATGTTGAATATAAATACATTTATAAGTGTTACTATTCTTAATAAGTGTTTTATGAAGATGAACAGTAAAGATTTTATTCTTGTTTTGCATCTATTGAATAGGCGCTCCATTGACTAGGAGCCCATGCATTTTGACAAGCTTTAAACAGATTGTACATAGTATTTAAAGAAAAGAAGAAATAAAATAATACTTGTAGGACCTCTTATACACTATGTACTCTTGTTATTCCCTGGGTGGTATGGGTCTGTTAAGGATCAGAATCTGATCCCTACTCTCCAGGAGAGACAAGAGCAGCAGCCATTGTGTCCATGTGCATGGACAGCTGAAGGGATGGGGCTCAGGACAAGGACTAGGATTTCCGTGACCAGTGCCAGAGGTAATAGGAGCAACACATAAATTAGAAAGAACAAGGCATCAGGGTCTGCACACTGTGTTTGAATTTGGATGCAAAAAGCAAGTACCAGGATTCACAAGCTCAGCACTGAAGCCAGCTCAGGCTTCAAAATCTGGGTCTCCATTTTTCCTCTGCTTTTGGGAGGCTGCTGTCCCAGCAGGGCCTTGCTCTTTGCAAAGCACTGACTAAATGTGGCTTTAACATGATCAACACTCTTGAAGGAACTTCGCAGCAGGCCATCATAGGAAATAATAGTGCCTCAAACACAGAGGGTTTTTCTTAAGGGAAACAATATTTTATTTAACATCCCATTTGTCTTACAGTAACTCTGCATACAACACATTATATAAAACCCAATCTGTCAACACAAAATGTGCTGCTGTCTTGGTAAAGTGACAAAACTATAGCAAAAAAGACCAAGTAGCCTATTTTTCTGGAAACAAATCAGAATATTTCCTTCTGGTTTAGTCCAGATATAACAGCCATCACAATAAAGAACCTTGTATGATACAATTGGATGAGAAACTTCTGATAAATGAACACACAGCCATTTCTTAGTCACTATGGTAGCAAACTCTTCTAAAATTACATTATTATTCAGCCATTAGAGTGATGAACAAGTGGCTTGTTTTAGGAATGGATGGAAACAGAAAGTGATTTTTTTGTATCACATGGAAGCAGCCTGTCTCCATGTCCTGGAGAATGCTACCAGTTTAATTACCATCAGTTGTCCCCCATGGTGGAAAGAGCTGGTATTTTTATTATTTGAGGTATTCCCTCCCCTCACATGCCCAAGCCCTGAGCTGGGCACATAGAGGCCAAGCAGCCAGTTCCTCATGGGGGTCAGGGCTGTCAGTGGCCACCCAGAGCACAGGGAGCAGTGTCAGCTTCCAGAGCAGCACATTCCATATGGAAAGACTCGGAACATTACAGCTCTTGCTATCTGTGAGCCCAGGCTACTGATTATGTCTGACTAAAGCCATCTTACACAGCAACAACGGCCCAGACACAAGGAAGGACTGTGCAGTGTCCTCCACAGCCACTGTCACTGTTGCGGGGGTAATCATGACACAGCTGCCAAGTCACACTGCAGCAGGCACTGCAAATGTCAAACTGGACAAACAGCATCAGTAGTTGCAGCAATCTATAGCCTACCTACAGCTGTCTATCTTGTACTGAATGATGCACCTTCATTTATTTCCTATGACTAAACCTGAAAATAAAGGCAAAAAACTTCACGGAAACTTACAGAAAAAAAGTAACACAGGTGAGTGAAGTGACAGAACAGAATTCACTTAACCAAGCTGCTTCATGTTCCTGTGCACACCGAGCGCCCTCAGGTGATGTGATGGGAGTCTGGGGCCATCTCTGTATCACCAACTTCACCTGGCCAAAAAGCAGCAGCCGCAGGGTTATCTGTCCCTGACTGTGCAGGGCATTGAAGTCAAGGCATCACTTTTCAGGAGTAAAGGAAGGGAACGGGGCTGCTGTTGCTCTAGCTTCACCAGTCCCAGCTAAACCTGCATCTATTTGTTAGCCAGCCTGTCTGAAATAGGGATGGAAGGAGCTGGAATAGGAAAGGGAAGAAGCTAGACACTAACTCCAGAGTTCCTCTGTTACAAGCAGAGCTCAACTTCTGGTACACTGAGGTAGTAGCTCAGCAAACATATTCTGGGTTGCACTCCTTGGAAATCACTGGCACTTGCTACATCTACATCTCCCCAGAAATCAGTCCATGATCCAGAGGTTCCAAAAGAGGTTGGGCCATTGCCTGAGTGTTGCCAGCCTATTGGAAGTGACCTCACTCTACTCTCCACCCTGCTGAGACTGGATGCCTGGTCACTGTGACTAGTCTTCCTGGATCAGCCTGCAGGTGTATTACAGGAACAATTTAAAGACACCACCCTTTTTGGGAAAAAAATATAAACAAATGGAACAAAAAAAATCCATGCAGTTAATAAAAGTCAGTGTTCCTCTACATATCCTAACTTCTTGCCTTAAATCTATATTGATACATATATGCTCTTTATACATAGATACAACATCTGACCAAGAGCTACTACCCAACTGGCAAAGGCTCTACAGTGGCAGTACTCTTGGGTGGGCAGTAATAGAAAACGGTATTGTACAAACCAAGCACCTTTTTACAACCAGGTAACAACAGAAGGTTGTTGTACTTTGCAAGTTCCTTCACCTTCTTCTGCACTTAGATCTTCACATCTTGGATCTCAATCAAAAAAGTCCTTGAATTTTAAGACATTCATATCTCTCTTACCTTGATTAGTAAATAGTTCACAGCTTTGACTACTTGTTGACATAAACAGTATCTCTCATATACCTACAAAAGCTTTTGGTATGGGCAGCTGTATCTATTCTCATGAGGCTCTGTTAATTTCATCATTGTAGCTGCTGGGTTAAGGATTTAACCCTTTAGAAGTGGTGGAAGTAAGACACAGCTACATGGTCCCTCTCATGGTAGGAAAGAGAGAGAAAGACGTGTTTATTCTAAAACACACTGCTTAAGTACAGTCTCCCGCAACTCCAAAGACAGAATAAAGCTGATTGGTGCAGAGAGAGTGAGACTCTTTCCCATGCTTCTCGCACGTACTCAACAGGTGTGTTATCATGTTATTAATTCTTCTGTTATGTTTACATTAGATAAAGTGGTTAGCTTTGGGAAAGAACCCTAGCTAAGCCTGAGAAAACTTGGACTGGAAAAACTCCCACAAGAGGTTTTCCTGAGCCTATGGCTACACATCATGGCTATTTGCAGAATTACTCACTGATCAAACCTTATCTGGGTACATCCTGCACTAGAAAAACATTATCATCTGCTTTGTATTTCTAAACAACTTCGTGAAAATATTTTTTTAAAGTCATATAGCGTGGCCCTATCCATATCCACGTAAATGGATAAATTAGTTTTATATTTCATACATAAAAATACAAATCAGCACTATATTGTATCAACTGCAATTACTTTGTGAAGGCTTCAGAAAAAAGCTTCCTCATTCTCCACATATATGATAATAGCTTTTGGACTTCTTCAGTAAAACTTTATTTTACATTAATACCTGAGAGTATCGAAGAGTGTGTAAGACAATTCATAAATTTAACACCAGCTGCAATGATGGCATTTCACAAAGTGCCTGTAACACAGTCAGAAATTTATTTTATTCTTCATTCACACTAGTGAAGAGCCTCAGAAAGATACCATCTCCATTCTGTTTCTTTAAGAAAATAGGCACAGTATAAAAATAATGCCGGTCTGCAGAGAAAGATTGTCATACAGGCTTTAGAAGCAGACATTTTAAACTAGTTTAGCACAGACTCTCCCCTTACTTTGCTATTGTTGTTAAAATACAAGCTCTTACTCTTCTCTAAATGCCTTCTAGCACCAGCTACCAAAGATTCAAGGTCAACCTTTCTTAGCTTTTACACTGGCAGAGCTTTCCTAAAAGATCTCTACTGTATCATATTTTCTTTATATTAAAAATTTCAAGTCAGATTCAAGGGGATTTTCTTGTTGCCTTGAATCCTGACAGATGGAAAAGATTACAGCAGCAATAATCCAGAATGTTATAGAAAAACAATAGTAATTACTGGGTTGAGATATGGACTCACGGTACGCAAAGAAGCAACTGCAATCTGTCCCTAAGCAGCTCAATAGTCAACACTCGTCTACAGATGGCCTGTGCTTGAACTTTCCAAACACCAGGACAACTCTGCATTTCATCAACATGCTCCTAGGAAGCCAAAAATGGCTCATCTTGCCAGATAAAGTACAACTACCATGTGGTCAGACAGCTTTAGCCACTGCTTTCCCTTGATTTTAAACAACCAGTATTAGTTTCTGCATCCTTTGTGCAGCCTGGATGATCAAATAAGCTTCCATCTTTTTCACCATATATTTGTACAAGGACTGGTATGAAAATGGGACAGAGGGGCTGGAATCTACTAGAGTCCAGACCCATGGGTAACATCAAAGCAGAGGAATTATGAGCAGGGCAACTTCCTTTTCTAATCTCATGGTCTTGTGCTACCACAGCCTCTGTTCTTAAGTCTTCACCCTGCTTTGACCCCAGTCCACAAGCAATTTTGAAATAACTAATAACTAATGACTAATAATGTGGAAGACAACCTCCAAGCTGTTGACAGTCCTTTAAGGTAAAAATGGGAAAAAGTCATTCCTTCTGTCACAGTAATAGAAAAGAACCTGGAGAACACCTACTCTAACAACAGTCATTCAGACAGGTTTGCAATAAGTACACATCCAGTATCTCCAAGCAATGCTGCATGTTTTAATAACATGGTAAAGACAGTTCATTATTCAGTCCCTTTTTTTGGAGTGAAACAATGTAAGAAAGTGACTGTGCTTCAAACTGGTTTTATTTACATTACATACCAATAATTGATACTTGAAGCTAATTCTTCAAACTTCATTCCCTATGTGAACATCAGATTTGATTTCCAAAGTTACAGCCTTCATTTGTAAGCACTTCATGTGATTAATTCAGAGTCAAATGTAAAGAAAATTACACTCTGGTTCTTGCTGTAAGTTGTAATTTTTTAGCACTCTCTATTTTAGCTTTTATGTCATGAGGTTTTTCAAAAAATCTCACAAAAGCTGGCTCATTTAATAAGGATGCCAGAATCTGTTCAAAGGCAAAAGACCACTCATGGTTCCCTTCCAAACTCTGTGCTCTACTGCCTTCAGTCTGCTCAGAGCTGCTTTCCTCCTGCCTCTCTCTAGGCACTTCAGCAGCCATTTCTGTAACAGCAACTGGACTTCTGACAGATGACGTGGGACTCTGCAGTTTTCTGCTAACTTCTTCCATTTTCAGCAGGAGGCTGGTCACCACTGCGATAGCCCGATACAACAGTTCCTCCTCAGGGTCCCCATGGAACAGATTGTATAGAGTTTTCGAAAACTGGATGAACTGAGACTACGGAAAGATATAGAGGAGACTCAGAGAAGAGCAACACAACTGTCCTGTTTCACTCACTACCTGTTGTATTCTCAGTCCAGTGCCTGCTACTGTCTGGCACCTGGTGCAGCTGCTCTAATGACAGCATGGACTAGCCCTGAGAAACCCATGTGTGCTTCTAAGTTCCTCTCTTGATACACTGCAGCAGCTTTAAAAAGCCACAATCTAATGATTGATGTGAAGATTTGAAAATAAAGAGATCCTACAAATCCTTTAGAAATATTGTAACAGGTCTTAAAGGGTAAACTTTCATGAAAAAACAGACTTAAATAAGACTAAGACAGTTTACCTGATTCATTCTTGGCAAATCCTTGATGTTTTCTTCTTTTTTAAGAAGTTCATCTTGCCATTGCTTCAGATATGCCTGAATATCAACCTTCCCCTTCCCTTTTTGAAGGGGAAGAAGTGGGGGAAAAAAAAAAAAAAAAAAAAAAAAAAAAGGAAAAAAACAAAAAAAACAGAACTCCCCACCAGGNAAAAAAAAAAAAAGGGAAATAAACAAGAACTAAGAGCTTCCCATACGGGGTGATAAGCAAAAGAACTGGCTTCTTCAATGTCATTCCTTCTCAACAAAGTGGTGGGCCAAAGACTACACAGGACCAGAGTTTACTTTTGCCCTTTTGCTCCCACAACTACACTTACGTAAAAGCATAGAATGTTAGCAGCATTCTAAGGTTGATGTTACTTAGTATACTCTGTCACCACACACTTTCCCAGCTCTACTCGCCAGAAGACACAGTTACCAAATGTGCCACCAGGATTCTTTTACCTTTTTCTGGGCTGCTCTTCAAAGAATCACTTTCAAGATTATCCCCAACAGATGAAACTACAATTTAGGAAAAAAAAAAGTTATTTATTTCAGAAAAGAGGACAAATGTTGCATTTCTCTTATCAAAAATTCCTTCCTTAAGGGCAAGACCCACAGTGTTCTCAACACAGATTATGTCAATAAGAAACCACACGGTGAAATCTGCATACTTTCTATAAAAACAGAAGGCACTATAGGGCAGAAGATCACAAATGAAACTGCTATCAGTTAAATAATCTTTATAGTGTTCACGGCTCACAACTTGAAGAGCAGCAGGAACAATACCTATATATTGTCTACTTTGGGCAGATTTTAAAAACCAAAAAGGGATCTGTCTTCCCTACAAAAATCGCTCAGCTTTCAAAAGTTTTTGAAACAGATTATTTTATCAACTCCATAAATTTACTAAACCTTTTTCAGCTCACTTGGTCTAAAAGCAAAGAATTTTCCTACACTTACTTATGTGCCTCAAAGTAAGTATGGATTCAGTATTTTAACTCTTGAGACAGAAAATAGCATTCCTTTATGCCCAGGATGCAAAAATGAAACAGCCATCTCTTCAACACCACAACAGGTGTTGAAAAGATGATTTTCAGCCTACAATGCTGAAAAATGCCAACCAAATACACTCCCCTATTTCCATGTAAACACCCATGTACCTTTGAATTCAACCATCAGATGAGCTATCCACAAATTCTGCAAAACTTTATTAAATTGTAACTATCTACAGAAGATCTTCACAAGTGATTCTGTTAACAAGGATATCCTGGATTTACTGGATTTATTAGTTTTTTAGAAGAAAGTTCCCCATTTTTCACAGGATAATTAAGAGATTCCTTCTAGTACTCTGCAGGCAAAACCTGACACTCTGGAGCTTACCACTGAGTTGGCTGAAGTAGATCAGTTCTTCTCTTGAAAGATCATTCCCTTTGGAAGGGCTTAGAGATTCTACTTCAGTAAAAGCTGCAATAAATGATTGAATAAAGTGGGTTCATGGTGCCCAGGCATTACCAAAGCAGTGATAATGATGACAAAAACCAGGAGACAGCTCTCCCCAAATGCCACTGTTTCTCACTTACCTGGAGGGATGTGCACCTTAAAAAGAAGCTTGAGTTTGTCAGTGAAGCTCCCATTATACATCGTATCTGTTAGGGGAAAGGACAGTGTATTCAACTGGACCAAACTTTAGATCACCCTCTTTACCTAAACAATCCAACCCAGGGAGGTTGGAACTGGACACGTGCCCTACCTTACAGGGAGTATAATTAGATATAAAGCTTAAAGAAAGCACTATCACCTGTGGCTGAGCCTGGGGTTAGCCTAAACTGATGAAAGAACACTAATAATGTCTATGACTTACTAAAATAAAACCAAAGAACCAAAGAAATATGGCACTAATGTCTCAGCATTTTCCTTAAATTTTTGTTTCCTAAACAATACCACTTTGAAAACAAGATGAAAGGAACAGAGCAGTGAGCCAAGAAAACCTTCAGTTCCCCAGAAGTATAAGGCATTGGTCATCCTGCACAATATGTGTATAAGATGACATAGTATGAAGATTCATCATAAACCAAACAGGCTAGGCAATGAGATCAGACCATTCTTAATTTCCAGATATTTTAATGGCCAAGCCACATTTAAATTTAATCTCCAAGAGGGAATTATTCTGTCTGTAACAAAAATCCCACTATTTGACCCTGTATTAAGAGACTAAGTCTTCTTAGCTCTTTGTATAGTGTTTGGAAAGTGATACATGCCAGGACTACTCCCAGGAGCCTTGTGAATGTGCTCATGTATGTTTGTTGCCATACCAAGAACACAGGCAAATTGTTTGAAGTTTATAAGGCAGTTGGAGTTCTCATCCATCAGTCGGAATGTCCACAGTGCCAGAGAGTCTCTGTTTGCACAGTGTGACCAGGGGCTCAAGAGATGACAGAGAACCCTGAACTGCTGGCAATCAATCCGGTACTGGTCAAGATAGGGCAGACTGGCATCGTGATGTTGCAGGACAGGACTGTTTACACTCCAGTAACAGGAAAGAAAATGCTCCTTCTGCAAAGCAAAGATAAAACATTAGGGTTTAGAAAATAAGAAGTCTCTCTGGGGGAAAGATGTGAGGGGTTAACTATGTAATCAGTAGTACAGCTGGCACATATGAGTCCACCTTTATCTCTATTTACTAAAACCATTTCAAAGTCTACCATTAAGATGGCTGTTTAGTAAGTGAGGAAAATGGCACATTACCTNATGTTACAATTAGAAGTAAAAATAGCACCTCTTTTATAAAGTAATCAGAAGAGTATAGATTAAAATAAATAATTTCTCTAAAAAAAGAAAAGCTTAACTCTAGTTCTGTTACTAACATACATGGAGCCTACACTATGAAACCCAGGAGATAAAACTCAATTATTTATATGACATAACGTATTGCTTCTTTTAAATGGGCAAATGCATGTTCTGCTCTCAACAGTGAAGCTGAGTACTCATTTTTTTTAATTAAAAAAAAATTGTTCACAGCTTTTAAAAAACAAAGTTTGCTATAAGACCAGCATCCAACTTCACAATATATATATGTTTTGTAAAATGAAATACAACAATACCATCTTAGCATAACCATCAGCACTTAGTTTCTATTGCTACAAGCCATGTTTACTACAGAAAGAAGCACTGGGTGGTGAACAGACTAGTGTTATCATCAGGTATTGGAAATGAGCCACTTAAGAAAACAGGCAAACAAAGGAAGTCCTCACAACCTCCACCTTCATTGAACAGTCAATTGAAAGGATGAGATAGGCAGATGGAGAACTGCCACATTACCAGATGTTCACAGATAAAAAGCAACACCTGTTGAATGCACTACAATAACCTCTTCAGTACTGCTTCCCTGAGTAAAAATGCAGGTGCTTAATTGTTTTACTGTATGGTGCTCTATGCCTCTAAGAGAAAAGTATTAGCATCAGCAGATAGAAATATAGGTCAGCCTGTTCCAATCCACACAGTGTGAGAGATATGCCAGCCTTTAGAAGTGGCTGGCAATGGTGTTACTTATGACAAGACCAGAAGGTCATGCTGTGTTTCACAGACTGAAAATATCACAGCCCAAGCCTCAGTTAACAGACACCCTGCAGACATGAGGGGGTTCAGTATAAAATCATATATTTGGCCCTGGAAACTGCAGGTCTTCTCAGAACCTTCCAAAAGCAAATGAATTTTATCAGGGAGAAAGCTGAAACTCTTCCAAGTCACTCACCACATTCTGCTTGGTCGTAGTTTCCAAGGTCTGGATCACATGAAGCCTGCTCCTGCAGCGCAAGCTCTCAACATCCTCATAGCAAATATCACCGTATCTCTAAGAAGAAAAGCACTATTCCATGCAATCAGCTGTTGGGAGACACATCTAAACAAGTATTTTTGTCTTTCTTGCATCTAAGCACAATACAGGCATGGACACAAAGGAAGATCACAGAATCTCTGAGGAAAAAATAATTTATTAGAGCACTAACATTCTGCTTAACCAGTGTAACTTTCAAAAGTGTGTTTAAAAGTGTTTCAGAAAGCAATGGAGAAAGAAGAAACTGAAGTAGTTCCGTGTATCGGAAGACAAAGGAAGGGATTTTACTGTGTGTTGGCTCTATACCCAACTCTGCTATCACATGGTGACTACTGCTGCAAGGCAGCAAAGTCTAAGATGTGCATGTTGTCAGGGATTGAAGTTCACTCTAGTGAAATTAAGAAATCAGCTAAGTAGTTTCTGAATCATTCCTGGCTACCTCTGTAATTTCTGAAGAACATGAAAGGTGTCTGAGCACTGGAGTGAATAAATGCATTTATCTTTAAGGAAAAGTGGGATAGGAGGAAAAAACTAGAAACAAATTACCAGAGAAATCATGGAACAAATTATTAAACAATTAAAATCTAAACAGAAACCAGGAGATCAAAACAGGACAACATTCTTTATCAAGACCACATCAAATTGATTAAATTTCCTTTTATGAGGAAATTCAGTAGATTCAACTTCTCTTCTGTAAAGTTTTTAAACACTTTTCAGCAGCATAGGCAATCAGAAAGACATGGCCTAACCATGACCACCATGCAGCATGGGCAAAACTTCTAATAACAAACTTTGAGAACAAATGAGTGATAAATAACCAAATCAGGCAAGACTTGCAGAAGCTTTTCTGCAGTGTGTTTGTCCCCTTTCAATGCCCTTTCAACAAGATATGAAAAACTGCAACACAGACAAAAGAGTCTGAGCATATTAACTTTGATGAAAGGTTAAAGGAACTGGTTGTATTAAATCTAGAAAAAGAACAGATCTGGCAACTCCCTTTTGGAGAGCAATCTGTTAAGACTCATTCTTCTCACTCAGACGGGACTCATGATGAGACAGGACTCTGAGCACCCTGATATAGCTGTCCCTGCTCACTGCAGAGGGGGTTGCATTAGATGGTCTTTAAAGGCCCCTGCCAACCCAAACTATTCTATAATTCATTATATGACCAGACTTTAAAGTGTAAATGATGAACAACCACCTAATAGCAACAAGGAACTACGGAGAAAACCACAGCCAACTCTCCTTAATAGTGCTTTATGAACATCTGAGAGGCATT
>VZTT01004866.1:0-32923 GCA_013400855.1 Buphagus erythrorhynchus | reverse complement strand
TCTTATGTAATGGAAGTCTCTACTGTTTACAGGACTATTTACAGATAATCAAATAAATTGTTTGATGTAGGTGGGGAACACCAAGTGTATTGCTGAAATTAGTATAACTCACCCCCTATGTCAGGTGTCTTATGTTAGGCAGTGTGTACACAGAGCATGTAAAGCAATTACAGAGCAGTTACAGAACCGGGTTTATTAGGCTATTGTAAAATGTGTCCAATAAAAAGCTTTTAACACTGGAAGACTGAAATGTGTCAATGTCCCAGATCAGATGAAGTCAAGACAGGAATGAAGAGAGCTGGCTGTTTTTTCCCAGCAGTTATTCTGCAGTCTACTATAGTACTCTGTAGAAATTCCAAAGCTGTGTCCTTTGCTAAACGGTCTTTAATTTGTCCTTATAGTCTGTTGAGATTATCAACTGTAATGGCATTGCTACTTGCTCACTTGGCAACTGTATTTTCCTACAGACTTTTTAACAGACAGCACTGCTCAACTGCCGCAAAAAACTGCACTACTGAGCTAAGAAACACAGGAGTGTGATTACTAATCTTCAAAATCCTCTACCCACAACAATTCTTTACTTCTTACCTTAAGAATGTCTCATTAACTCACCTAGAAGTACTAAGCAAAAGCTTTTTCATTTAATAAGAAAAAGTATTAAAAAATTTGGATTCTGTACCGAGCTACAGAAATAAGAGTAAATAGAAAAGAGAAAGAAAATAGAGAAACAAATCTGAAAAATGAAAGCAGGTCCAGAAACCTACAAACAGAACTCCTAAATGTAGTATCCAGGATAGGGAGAAATACATGACATCACATAAAATAAAGAGATTCTAATGAAAATCTGCTAAACTGGCATTAAACTACACAAGTGCAAAACTGCTGGTATAACTGACTCTGATTTGTAGTTTGCATTACCTCTCTCAATGGAATGATTACACTGCACAGGCTGCCATCCTGGCTAGCAAAGCAGATGTAGTTTTCTGAAATGCACATTTTCCCATGGGTGTTAAAATGACTGAAAGGAACCCATAAGAAGCACTCATGAACTTCCTTCAAGGACTCTTCTTTAGGTAGCCTGAAGAATGCACTAAACTGCTCACTGTGGGCATGGCTCTCCAGGCCTCTGGATTAAAAACAAAACACATTGGTAGGAAAGAGAAAATAAAAAAATTAAATGAGTTTTAAATGTCTTTACCAATACAAAAGTAAAAAATATCTTGGGAAAAGACAGTAAAACATCATGCTCTCCTCTCCCATAATCCATGGAGTCAATCTGGAGGGTTCAATGTTTTTCTTGAGGAGGCAACAAAGGACAGGATCACACCTACCTGTACATCCACTTTAAAAAATATCGAAATACGTCACCAAACAGGACCAGATTTAGTAATGTTCTTACATAGTAGATCATTACAGGGCCTACAGGTAGTGCAGAAAAGATAGCATAATGTGCTCTGTTTCCCCACATGTCAGAATAATCCATTTAAAACTAGAACAAGTTTGGGCTTGATAGAGTTAATTAGCTAGAAATGTAGCACATGTCGTAAACATCTGCCATGGGCTAATTTTTCATAGACAATTGCAGCCAGAAACAATATTTTGGTTGTAGAGCAGTATCCCTCTCCAGCGTTGCTACCAAACTGAGGAATCAAAGGAAAAGGAACGACCTTAACCATTAAGTTACTGATATTCATGTCTTTCCCAGCACCCAAAATAATGCTGTACCTCAGGAAAGCCATGCACCCATCTGCAACTCACTGGTTTTATCACTCACTTCCAGGGGCTTTCAGAAAAGCCATGCAGTTATCATTTACACATCTATTAAATTATTTCCTCCCCTTATCCTTCCTCATCAGGTATCTCTGGAGACACTGCAGCTTTAATCTGAATTTTCTAATCCTAAATGCTGCAAGAACACCTTTTCAAAATTCAAACTAATTTGATCACCTCCTGCTTTCATACAGACTTTGGATCCTGCCAAGTAACAACAAATTACAATGCCTCAGATGGCTTTGGTCCAACATTTTAATGAGACACTTGGTTAAGATAATATCAGCTTTGCTGATATTTACTATCTCCTTGAGACAAGGAGTCTCCTCCTCTTTGCCTAAACAAATACTAGGCTCAGAACAGATAAACTATAAGCAATGCATTACCTCTTGGTGATCTGCAGAGGGTCATGAAGGACTGGATCATTCTCAAATGTCTCCTTGTCAAAAAGTCTTCTAACTGCATAGTTTGCCAGCTGTTCCATGAGAAGGAATGTTTCACTAATGCGCAAAAACATGGAAAAATAATGATCTTCCCCATGGGAGCACACATGAATGCTCTCTGTCAGAATCACATTGGAAGTTTTCTCAAGTTTTGATATTTCATCCCAGGAGATAATAAGTTTTACTGAAAACAAAAATGCAAGGACATGTGAGTCAGTCCTCGATATCTGCCTGTATTAAAGAAATGCAGTAGTAGCAGCACTAATAAAATATAATTAAACAACATAGTCAAATGATAACACACTTTGAAAGGACTACAAACTAATAATCACAAAATGCATTCTCTTCATATTTCCTAAAAATTTATTCCATTAGAAAGAATTTTATAGAAAAACATTAAAACACACACCATGTATGACAACACAAATTTACATCACCTCTTCCTTGCTCTTATGTGAAACTGCAAACAGCAAACAAACACCATGATACAAGCCAACCCCTTTCAACAGCTCACCAACAGGTCTTCTTAAATTAAATCCATCATGTATTGGCATGTAGAGGAACCGTGCCCTTTAGCTACGGCATTTCTCAATACAGATCAAAATCAGCTTTGAAAGGATCCTATTTTCTGTATGTTTTCCATTTTTCACATAAATACAGTTATAGTACACACTATTAGAGACATTTGTTTGGGTATTTCAAACTAATGTTACACAGGGAAAAAAAGAGTTATGTGCAATTATCACCAGTGTGTAGTGTACCCATGTGAAACAGTAAGCCTGTGTGTGAAGAAATAACTGTAATCTTGTGAAGAAAAAACTGTAATAAAGTTAATAATACAGCATGAACTAAAGATGATGGACAACTTTTAGCTACAGTCAACTTCTGGAAGTCTGCCTTCTCTCTGAAGCTTGAATTAAGGAAGCATAATAATGGATATTGTGTAGTATGTTACACAAACATATGCATTTCCATAAATTATGTTGGCAGTTTCTGCTCATCTCTGTTGGCATCTGCTCACACTGCAAAATAGCTCCCTTAGCACACAGGAAGAATTCCTCCTATTCTGAAAGATGAGCAGTGAAGCATGAAGGGACACAGCTTAGCATCAAGGCTTACTTACTTTCTGCACCAAGCAAAAATGAGTAGAAGCTAAGGAAGTTGGTACTAAGATACAGCCATCCTTGACAGGGCACTCTGCCCTTCCAGTAACTGCACGAGTAGTAGGTAATCAACTTCTCCTGCTCTGGTAATCCAAAACACTTCTCAAACTTCATAAGACCTTCACGAAACTTCTCAGGATCATCTTCTTTTACAAAAGAATCTTTTCCCTCTTCAGCAATCAAACCCTACATCAAAAAATCACATTACCTTATGCATGTGTCCGTGTGGGTGGTTGTCATATATGCACCTGCATGCACACAGCACAGCATTTTCCCAACAGGAGAGTAAGTTTTAGAACGGGAAGAAGAGTCTGAGGATCAAATCATAGGTCACAAATAAAATGTGCTATTTCAGACTCATCCACCAAGTCTCCCATACAGCTTAGGCAAGACACACATTCCTGTGTCTTCTCTTCTAAAACAGACATATTTTCCTCACCTAATCCCAAGAGTTCCTGGGCTAAATATTTACCATGTATAGAGTGAACAAAAATAGACCATATGCTTCCCAGGCACTGTTAAAATTATTGTGAAATAATTTATCAAGAGTTTTAGACCACTATCTAAAGGCATTTGATGTATCATTTACCAAGTGGAGTTTATGTCAACCAACCTTACTTAACTGTGGGGCAGAGAAATAGGAACAATGGCACATGTAAAAGTTAACAGTCACATACTACTCAATCAGAATAGGTAGCATTTCCATGCTGTCCTTGAATATTCTACAGATGACACATAACTTGTGTACAGTCAAAGAAAAAAAATACTTAGCCTTTTCCAATTATGCCTGTTACTTACTCTTATCTTTCCCTGGACAAAGCTCGTAATGTCTTCATTTGAATCAAATACTGATAAAGTCTTCATAATATTGTGTTCTAACCACTCCCAATGTTCTGTTATTTCTTCTCTGCTGGATCCTATTTAAAAAGAACGTATTACTTTAAATTAGGACAGATTTCAATCATTTCACCAGAACTATTAATCATGAGAATACTTAGCAAATTCCCAAGTCACAGAGTAATTTAGATATGCAAGTGAAAATCACAAGTCTTAAATTTCTTAATACCTCTTGTAAACACTGAGCATGTATTCAGTGTACATGAAATATGTGCACTGCTGTGTTTTTATCTTTCAAGTCCTTCATGCTGGTCTATTTCTGACCTTTAAATCCAAAAGCATCTCAGTTTTGTCAACATTATGTGGCTTAGTGCTGAAGCCTGAATTGGACTGACAGTTCCTTCCTCTCAGCAGCACCTCTCCAACACAGACAGCACAGCACCACTGCAACACTTGCAGTTTAATAGGCCAGAATGTGGGAAATGTGAGACCAAATCCATGAAGCTCAGCAGGAAATTAAATCTGTGCCTTTGATATCCTCAGCTTTGATCACTGGCCCACAACAGTTTACAGAGCAGAACTTCAAGACTAGGGCCTGCTGTGCGAAATCCCTAACATGTGTAAGGATGTATAAGCAAACATCACTGGAATTAGGGAGGCAGCAAGGACTGAGATGCCACGAGTGAAACTGCAGGGTTTCAGTAAATTCAATACAGAGTCAGTACTTTAAAGACAATGACTCCCCATCAGATGCTGGGGGACAGGGAAAGAACTTACATAGGTTTGAATAAAGGCATTCTAGAATATAAATTAATTGGCAGCTTCATCCTCCACAAGAATGCTCACCAATCAAAGCAGGCAGTGTGATCACATACTATTGATACCCTCAAGCAAGAACACACCTTGAACAATTGCTTTTTTCTCAGCTTACTTTGTAAAGAGTAATTAACCAACTTTCAATGGACTCTATAGAATTAAAGTGGCCCTGTGAATGAATAGAAATGGCTCTAAATATAGTTAAATAGTCAGACTGCATTACACTGGGTGGATTTGCAACAACACTTAACAAATTATATGAAGAATAATTAATATAGCAATTACATCGCAAAAGTAATTATGTTTCTCTCTTTTTCTTTTTCAGACTACACATGTAGACAAATTATTTAAGTCACAATGTGAATCAGAGGCCCAGAGGTGACCCAGGAATAATGAAACTTTTTTGTAATTGTTTAAATGGTTTAGGAGCACTGTTTCAGACCCTAAATATGTACTAGCAGGAGCAAAGTGTCATCCCTTCAATTTCTTCACAGAAGAAACAACCTAACACAATTAGGACAATTATATTAAGTAGCTTTCTGTTGTAAAGCATATCTATGCAGCACAAAATCTACATAAATTCAGTTCTAAAATTATTATCCTTTGTATTTTCCCAAGGGCTGACCTGATGTCAGTAGAATTCCCCAGAGTACACTTCCAACATATATATTATACTTTTTTGATAGCCTGTTACCAGGTCTGACTTCTTCAGAAGTGGCCCTAAAATGTTATTTAATGTCAATTCACAAACTGTTCAAATTCTTTAAGGCTGCCCTTTCAAAGTGATATGCAATTACATTAAATTAAAGCTGCAAGAACAAATCTGTATTTACTTTTCCATTCCCTGCTGATTAATAACATAACAAGAGAAAGAGATAGAACTTATACTACAAGAGCAACAGATATGAGGAAGAATTCAGCTCTGACCATTACTGTGAACCTGCATGTTTTAACATGCAAAGACAAAGTAAATAAAAATATTAGGATAAGCATCTACTGTTATTCCTACCTACAGCACACTTTGGAATAAGCTGACCCTGGGAGTCCATCCTGAACTGTGTCAAGTTATCCTTGCATCTTACAAAAGAAAGATTGTGCCTCTGTCACTGTAACAGTGCCCAAAGGTTTTGGTACCTGAAGGACTCTTGCAGAAAGAAGGCAATGAGAAAGTTTAATAAGAAGAGTCCATAGAGCTATTCTAAAAAACTGGAACCACACTCTGTTGTCAAGCTCAGACTTGCAAATGTTTTTAAACCATTTAGAGATCACAAGAATGAGTAATGATATGAGAGGATTAAGCCAGAAATGGATCCCATAGTTTGCACCTTCTTTTTCCACTTTCTGGACTTGACTGACTCCCAGAGCACAGTACGTACCGCACGCGATGGACCAGTAGACTTGGGAGTCTGGGGTCTGATGCAGAATGCGAAATGGGGCGACCTTCGACGTTGAGTCCAACACTGCATCTAATGTTCCCACAAGGAGACCTGTTGTGCCCAAGAAAATGTACACAGCACAGTGAAACTCAAGTTTTGAAATGCACACTCCCCTCTGATTCGTTTCTTGGTGAACAGGAATGCTGCCCAAGTAAGGACTAATGAACTCTAAGAAAATAGGAAACACAATCGAGGAGAGCACAAAGTATTCCCAGAGGAACTTCTCTGGGATGTAATATTTTGATCCAGTAAAAGCCATGAGGCACAAATGAGGGTGAAGAAGTTTCTTCAGATGACCCCTGTGGAAGTGATAACCATGTAGTATGTGAAATCAGAGCACAATCAGAAATGTAATAGAGCAGTCCCAGCCTTGAATGAGCACAAGGAGCAATTGAACTACCTCTTAATTAGTCATCTACTGTTGTTCTGTTTTCCAAGCACAGGAAAGAGTCCTTGAAGACCATAATTGGCTGTCACCTCCCTGCCACTAAGTAATGAATTAGCTCCCGTTAAACAGAGTTCAGATGAAAATACATTAATTTCACTAAAAAGCCAAACTTCATCTCTCCAGAACCAGGACAAAAATACTGTCTGGGGAAACGAGGATGCATTTTATAATGACTCAAAATCATCCTCTCTCACTGTGCAGCAATAAAGATATTAGCCCAGATATCTCAATTGATCCTTTAAAATCTAAAAGTCAGGAAATTCTAAAAGAAGAAAGATCAATACTGAAGAAACAATTGAAACTTTTGGTTCCTAATGCACCATTAAACATTTTCTTGTTACAACAAAAACAAAAATATAATCAACAGGATCTTATGCTTCTTTCCTGTATTTCCTATGTTTGCACCCTTCTAGCATGGCCAGAAGAGAAAAAAGAGAAAAGTCAATTGAAGTGTGAGATGTTACATAGTGATTCGTGTCATTATAGAAACACACTATGGCATCAATATAAACAAGAATACTAAAACTAAAGCATAGACATGAGACACAGGAAAATATAATTATTTTACTATATTTGCTTAAATCACTTTGCTGTGAATTGTTGGCTTTTGTTTTTATGTATTTTTTATTATTTTGCAACTATAATTATGAATTGTATCCACTTTTTATGTATAAGGAAATGCGGGCTTGTGCAAACATGAACAGACTTGTTACTGCTGTTACCTGCTTGCTAGGAGTGTAACCTGAAAATATGTTTGAGCCTTGTCCAGACCTCGTGGGGACTTGTAGCCAATGCTGTTTGAGTGCTAAGCCAACATGCTCGGGTTTGCTCGGACTTGCACCCCAGCACAGTAGGCATGACACGGCCCCACCAGAAACTGCCTATAAAAAGGGCAGTGACCAGGGGTAAGACAGACGTGTTGGTGGAGCGCAGACTCCCCAGGTCCCCAGTGCTGTTTGCCCATTCCTTATCAACGAATTAATAAATCCCCTGATTGACTGACTTATCCAATTGTGGTGAGTAATTTATAACAGAAGCAAAGCTACCAAAGCAATCACGCCAGGCTCTTAGCCTCCTACAGAAGAAGAGCAAAACAAGAGACAAGATTACCCAAAAAAATCATGACACAATTACTCAAAAAGCTGCTGTAAAGTCTGTTCCAGAAACCTGTTGAGATCATGGATGCAAAGCATTCCCAAATAATGCTTTTAAGAGTGGAGAGCTGGAATACAAAACTAACATAGCCCTTAAAGAACCTTTATATCTTTAAATACCCTTCACGGTTTAATGGAAAATGATCTTTTGATTTTGGTTTTTAATATTCTGCAGAAGTACTAGATTTAGACTACTTCAAATGCATCCCTCAAAAGTTATTTTGGAATTTTCAGGTTGGCTGCTTTGGTACCTTGGGTTTCACTTTCTTTCCATTAACTCTCTCTCAAATTCTGAAAAATAGAAATTGTGAAAGAATACAAGGAAACAAAATAAGGCAGAATTGATAAGTCTAGACACTCATCCGTAGAGCATCCTGAGGATACACTTTCAGCATAGAGCCTGTGGGACTACCTCATTGTGGCTATTCAAGTTTCAAATGTTTTTGCTTCTCCTCAAAAACATGGAAGTAAATAATTATGGAAAAGCACCAAAAAACCCCAAAACTAACTGTGGAGGCTGAAAGCCCCGCAGATAAAGAGTCTGTCTCTCTCCCATGAAGGGAGAATGCCCTTATGCACTCCCTCCTCATAATGGTTATAATAAGGTTTCCCCTGGCATGCCTCCCTGTTCCATGTAAACTGTTTGTAACCAATTGGTCCTTCCCCCTTTGTACTGCCCCTGTGCCCTCAGATAATTCGTTAGCTGCTCTACACCATCCCCTAGCTATCCTATATCACCCTGCTCCCTCAGCCCCAGGGAGCCATTTCGTCCCTGGACCCTTCGAGAAGGAATAAACTCTGCCTTGGAACACCACACGTGGCTCCCGCCCCTTCCTCCACCGTCAGCCGAAGCGGGGATCTCAAAAAAGAGCTGTAATCACTCTCCTCCCGGGAGCAAAAACGTGCCTGTTACCACCAGAACGTCTTTCTAAAGACGCTTCTCTGGCAGGTCACAGCACCAGCTCATGCCCTGCGCCCACCAGCACCTTCCTACCGGTGCCGCACTGCAGCTCCGCCACTCCCCACGCCACGATAACTAACAACCAGGGTGGAGGAAGAAAGAAAAAAAAAGAAAAAAAAGGAAAAAAAAAAGAAAAAAGGAAAAAAACCACAACCAGAGCAGTACATTACTGGTCTTGTCTGCAATTAACAGTTTGTAAGGTGCTGTTGGAAAGTTTATTTTGTAGCCTCTGACTGAAGATAGACATTGAATATGTAACATTTATGTCTGTTCAAGCAGCTTTTGCTTACTGAACGAGTCATGACACTGAGCTGATGCCAAAGATGACTTTGCTTCAGCAAATGTTGCATTATTTAGTTCATAAATCTCCTAATAACATTTTCTATTATACATTATAAGGATATTATTCTCCATTTATAAGGCTAATGCAACTCAGCTTGAGCCAATGGTTACCACAGTGCACTTGAAAGCAGCACTCCTCAAAATGCCATCACAACTCCTGTTTCCTTGGAAGGTGTTGAGGGCTGGGTTTTCTTATACTTGTTACCTGTGGAATTTTTCTCATTGAGTTGTTAAAGAAGCACTGATGGCTGGGTACTTGAGGCAGGGGAGGGTGAAACCCTCTGGTTTTTGGGTGTTTCTCTGGGAGGGACAGAGACACCTCGAGATTAGAAGCAGGAAAAAGGAGAGTGGGGTGGGAGGGGGGGCAGTTGCTTTCCTGCTCACTCTTGGATTTGGAGGAGGAGGCGCCACTACCACCACCATAACCCAGCCGGGAGCTGCCTCTTCTTGTTGCTGGACCCCGCACCCCTGCCTTGCCAGTGTGCTGTTTGCAAGAGTCCTGCTGGAGCACCGCAACCGACACTGCCCCGGGGTTCCTGAAGCAAAGCCTCTCTTCCATCCCTTCCCGTCTCAGCCATGCTGCCATTACCACGTTGTCTTGGTTTGAAAGATAGGTGTTTGCCAAGAAAGGCAGGAGCTTCTTTTTAAAATGGAGAATGTAAACCTCCTCCCTCCAAATTATTATAATTTTGAAATTAAGGGGCTCTCAGGCAAAGATATGGGAATAGGAATAACAGTTCTTTACTAGGAAAATGAAAATAGAAATACAGTATTACAAAGAACAAACCTAAAAACACTGACAGAGTCAGAATACAACCTGACACCCCATCAGTCAGGGTTTTGGTAGTAGTCTGATTAAATGGTGGCTGCAGTCCTCTTGGATGATACATGTGGTTCAGTTGAATCAGTGGTTCTGTAGAAGGATGCAGTTTTTTTCCGAAGGTCCAGTGATGACGTGGAAAGGGTCAGGTTTTTTTCTGGAATCCAGTGGAAAAAGGCTGCCTTGGTGTTCCAGATTTCAGTTTTTATCTAGGTAGGAAAGGCTTGGCTCCTTTTCTTGGCTGGAGCATTTCCTAATGGGATGATGTAATTTTATCAGTCATACAGTGAGACCTAACGGGATGATGTAATTTTATCAGTCATACAGTGGGACTTAATGGCCCATTAACAGACCATATCTTCCTGGAGGAAGGATGGGTTGTGGAAAAGATAAGGATGACTGCCCCACCTGATTTTAACAGATGGCCCATTAGCAGAGAAAATCTCCCACAGAGATAATTATTACTGTCCCACTTGTTTTCAACAGATGGTGATAGAATACATACTTTTGGTCACATCCTGTATTGCAACCTAAGACACGCGTGCTCCCCGAGCTCGCGCCACAGCGCCCCCTGCAGCCACGCAGGGATCATTGCACCTGTCCCGCCCACCGGGAGCCACCAGCGCCCCTGCTGGCTGTGACTGGAACTGCGCCAAAGGTAAAGTGCCTGCGGCCAAGGGGAGTGTCACTGGGTCCCTGTTCTGTTTGTTATTAATTCCATAGTTGTTGTTGTTTTGTTTGCCTTGTTATACATACTAGTAAAGAATTGTTATTCCTATCCTCTTGTTTGCCTGAGAGCCCCTTAATTTCAAAATCATAATATTGGAGGGAGGGGGTTTACATTCTCCAATCCAGGGGAGATTTCTGCCTTCCTTAGTAGACACCTGTCTTTCAAACCGAGACAGAAGGTCATCAGATTTTAGACACAATTAACTGTACCAGGTGAGTATCCATCATCTCAGCATTGCCACAAGTCATGAATGGGATCTAGACTACAGGTTTGAGCCTAAGGCAATAAATACCCCGTCAGTACAGTACAAACTACTTCCACGGCTATGGACACTGGCATAGTTGTGAGTTACAAGCAAAGGCTCACTCATCTTCGCATCCTAGTCCTGAAAGTCCTCCAGGAGCTGCCAATGTTTGGAATACTGCATTATTGGTCAGGGTTCCTATACCCTCAAGTTCTTGTGTGTTTCTCCCCAAGCACTCTCTTGGATTGCTATTTCCCAACGGGAACCAAGGGACAACTTACAGAAGGTCTCCTACTTTCATCTCTGCTTAAAACTAAAGTTTCTCCTGGGCATTCCATGTAATCATCCTCCTACTTTGCTCAGGGAATGATTTCAGCTATATCTATGGAAAGTGATACACGTTTATATGGAAAAAAAGGCTCTGCTTTTAGAAAACATTTTCAGTTTCATAGCTGCCTGAGTAAAACTACTGGGAAATACCCTAGATGCTTCAGTAAATGCGGTAAAATACTCTAGAAACCAAAGTAAATGGTAATGATCCATAATAGCTTTGAAATACAGATACGTAATTCCCAATATGTCTCCAAAAGACTTGGTTAGGAAAATACCAACATTAGCTCAGAGACATGCCACAAAACATCAGCCTTGAATTTTGCTCTCAGTTGTACCAATTTAGGGCAAGTATCAATTGACAGTACTTATTAATAACTGCCCAGCATTTTGCCATTTGGGGTCAATGCCACTTTGTCTTATATTTATTTCACCAAGTACACCAAGAGAATACTAATATTGGTGCTTTATTTCAGTCCTTTTGAAACCACAATCTCGAAGATTTTTATTTTCTTCTCCTGGAATAGCATCAGTTACAGCTTTTTTATTTCTATGGATCTACTTTATTTATAACAATTTGACTACTTCCTATCCTTTGTGGGACTAGTGTAACGCAAACAGTATCAGTTTCCTTTTACTGATGAAAAATCAGAAGCAAAGAAACCATGCTTCTGGGTTTTTTTTCAAAGAGCACTATTCTTCTGAAGCGAAGTTAGCACAGGCCTGGTCTCTCCTCTAATGCATAACAATGCCTTTGAGGTCAATAATTAATTATATTAAAACTGGATCAGACTGCCTGTTTTGCTACATTCAAGGTGTTAAGGAACATAAAATATTTAAGAATGTAAGAGTTCCTCACAAACAGAAATGTTCTACTAGCACCACACTGAGCACCCCATTGCAGCAAGGATTTTGAAGAGCAGATAAGCTGGTATACAACTGAGTTCTCACTTTTAGTTTATTTACATCATCATAAAAATAGTTTCTGGAAAATACTGTAAAAGCTCTGCGTGAGTGGCAACAACTACAGAAAGTGATATTCTGCAGCTACACCCAGTTTCATTATAGCAAAAACTGCTCCCTTCCATAATCTAAAGAATTCACAGCCTAATCAGAGCAGAACCAAAGAGGAAAAAACACTGTAAAACAATCAAGTTTGCAATAGAGAGCTGTAGTGGGTTGGTCCTGGCTGGATGTCATGGGCCCACCAAGATGTTCTATCATCCCCCTCCCCAATGGGACAGAGGGAGAAAAAATACATCAAAAGCCCAGAAATGCAGATCCATTGGAATCAAAACTTAGCAGATGCTCTGTAACTTCCATTAAGGCTTCTCCAGTACAGGATGCAGTAGCAGGGAAGAAACATAACAGCAAATATTTCTTTACAGTGACAGGATAAAGCTTCTTTCTATAAGCAACTACTTTTATAGAGCATTTTGGTTCTGTTTTTAAAAAACAAAAAGGACTGAAGCCCCAGATTTCAATTATATAAACCATGAAAAGACATCATCTCTGTGTATTTGATTTAAAATATAGGAATGCAAACTCGTGAATAATACTCCTTTTCCAACATCCTCAAATTAAGCACATAACTATTTTCTGGCTAAATTTAATTTTGTAAGTGAACTTGATTTCATGACTAAGAAATTCCAGCTTAAGGAAATACTGAGCGTGGGCTGAGATGGGAATGTTCTAAGACAATTTAGAGAAGAAACACATCAGTTTAAGCCTTCAGAGCCAAAAGATTTCATTTCCATTTACAATAATTCAAGTACATTATGGTCAGTGGTTATGACTCAGGTCAGAAAACAGTAACTCATTAAACTAAGGTGTGTGTCTAACCTTGCCTCTATGCAGCAAGAAAGATATCCTCAGAAATAGGGAAAATTACAAGTGCAACTCTGAAAAAAGTAAGCATTGGTGTACTTGGTAAGAACAGAAAAAAGTACTGCAGATCACAGTTCCTCTTTGTTTTTGTTTCTAAAAAGCTGTCTGACAGGAACTGGGAAGCACATGCTGATAATATTTTCCACCAGTCATCCCCAAATGTAAACACGCATCTTAACAGACGGATGTTATTTGTCTCACCAATATAGGCACTGCAAATTAATCTCTGCTACAGCTGCTGAAAAAATATATGTAGCTGACATAATTTCAGAACTTCATTACTCAGCAAATTTCCTATTTGATTCCTATCCAGGCTGAGGACCTACAGCAAGGAAGCCACACCAAAAGCTCTGTGTGCTAAAACACCAGCATGGATAAATGATTTCTGCCCAGATCAGGAAGTTTGGAAAAGCACGCACCTTTGTGCTGCAGACTGGGTCAAGCTAGATCACGAGGTTCCTCTCTCATTCTGCAGTTCCTACCAAAATAAATTTCTTTTAAGTTTGTACATAGATCACCAAGTACTTTTTTAACTGGTCCACCATGAAATTTTGTTAGAGACAAGGTTCTTGCCATTGACATCCACAACTAGTACTTGAACATTGTTCCTTCTATTAGATGTCAGAGAAGGAAAATTTCCCCACAGCCCACGTCCCTGCCCAGCTGTGTCTCCCCTTCTCCCAACCCCCTGTGCATGCAAGCAAACCAGCAATGGCTCACCCAACAAGCCACAGCTTTTAAACAGTGGAAATACCAGCAGAGGCCTTTGACAGATTTGAGATGTCAACAATTGCCACAGAAGATCCAGGAGCTGGAAGAGTCACAGGTTTTCCCTACCTTTCCAAGCATGGCACAGGGAAGACTAGTTACAACCATATATTTATTTCACTGATATGTTTTTCTCCTCTCACAGTTGCATTTTACTTACCTTTCTCAAGCAGAAAGAGGAAAATTGAAACAGCAGAAGCAGGAAATAAACAATCTGTTTCTTCAAATTTCAGTGAAAGGTTGGAATATTATGACACCAAATACTCATTTGTATCACTACTCCCAGCATACCCATCTCCTAATCAAGGTCCTGCCTAAATTAGAACCAAAGGTAGAGCTCTGTGACCAGCATGCTTAATCTCACTAGACCTTAGTTATAGCACATGCATTCATAACTATATTCTTATCCATCCACTCTGAAAAACCTGATGAGCTCTCCCAGAGTGGCTCTACAGGAGACAGAACAACCAGAGGACATGGTCACATGGTTGTATTGTCAGACAATACACTTTGGGACAGCCCATTTTATGATGAATTACACAATGGAGCACCACTCAGACAGGTTACAGCACCTGTATCCTTAGGGGAGCTCCACAACAAAGAGAATGAAGTATAAAGCTAAGCAGGTAGACATCTGCAGGGAGGGAGGCAAGGCTGAGCACAACCAGCACAAGGTATTTCTGGACCTGTTTACAAGTTATTCATACAACCAAACTCAGAAGTCTGGTGTGTGTGTGTGTGCAAACAAGCCGTAACAGCTCCTTGTGTCATCTATAGACTACAAACTGGTCCTGCCCCGGTCAGTCCAGAGGGGTCATACAAACAAATCCAACTGCAGACTTCACTCTATTCCTAGGACAGCACCAGAATTCCCAGCCCTCCTTCAGGTAAGTACCTCTGCTGACATCTATCTTTTGCTCCTTTGTCTGTACCTTTCTCCATGTACTAGCTGCTTCCTCAAAACTTCCCTCCTTAAAGCCTGTCTTACCAACTATACAGTATTTTTGGGAATCCTTTGTCACCTCCCCATTAGGGCTATTCAAATCCTGCAGCACCGCCCATTTTTGTTTCCACTCCTGTCTTGAGGCATTGTCCCTCTTTCACTCCTAACTCCCAGTCCCTCAGTGCTGCCAGTCACCTCCAACCTCATCTCACCAGCTGTAAAATGCTCTTCAGGAGAACAAGATTGTACTGGGACATTTGGGATGATTTCATAACACAACAGCTGTGCTTTGCTTTTTCCTAAAGGAAGTAATAATTTTCTCAAGTGACATGCAGCAATATCAAATTAAGCTCGGGGACAGCAAATCATGTTGGCTTATACTTAGGAGGTTTGAATATTTCCAAACCTGCAAACACAAACGTAATTGCATTTTTATGCAACTGTCTTGTTATCTTTCTTAATCACAATTTTAATTCAAGAACATCTCACTCCTTTTGTTTCTGTCCAGGGAAAAACATAACTTGCACAGAAGAATCTGTAAGAATTTACAAGAAAAGTTACAGAAATAAAATGTGCAATGCCACATCAAAAAAAGCATACTACAGCAACTATCCCATCCAAGTGTTTTTCTCACACTGTCAACAGCCACCAAGGATAGGAGAGCAGTTACAGAAGCCTCACCTTCACCAAAACCCAAAGGGCACTTGGAGGGCCCAGCTGTAAGCCTATCAGAAGGTTTCCAGAAGAACAACTTATTCCAGTTTTCATTGTTCCACTTTAATCACAGTCCTTAAATCAATTTTATCATGCAGGAAGTCAACCTACATAGCAACTTGGTTTCCTTGCCTGCCAAATATATCAAGGTAGAGAACAGGCCATCAAGTCTGATCCCCACAAGACTTCTAAGCTTGCAATATATCAGCATTGGTTCTAAGCCAAAGCCTGACATTACCTATTGCTTATAATACTATGATATGCATAGTAACCTGGGATTTTGGGATGCTTTCTTTTACACTTTTCATGTGCCCTGCCAGGGTTCATTTAGATGCCAATGAAGAATACCCCACCTAGAGCTGCAAGGGCCATTTCTATATCTGAAATTCATCAGCCAGAAGTTTGAGCCTTGTGGTTTTGTCCAGTAAAATTAATAAATGTTTCCACAAGACAATTATACCTCATGTTTAACATAGCTTTCTTTAGGATGACACAAATTAGAGAGAGCCTAGAAAACCTACAAAAATGCAAACACTCGAGAACAACATCCCACTGAGGAATGACTTTATGCTGATTCCCTGTAGCATTTCTCCTTTACAGGGTCAATGACAGACACCAACAGCCTATAAAGGAATCAGTTCTAGTCAGCATAGCTGCCACCATCACAGAGGTCTCAAGAGTAGCTGGGGCCCCTGGAGTGCCTGATGATACAAACAGGCAAGAATTATAAATAGAAACTCAGCTCCTTACCTTGAAGTTTTCATGGAATAAAGTTTATTCCATTCAATTTTTTTGAGATGGTCAATTTCCTGTCCCACCGCTCTGTCACTTTCCTGACCCACCACTGCTGACAAGCTCCGTCAAATCATATGCTTGCTTTCAAAACAAGCAATCAGAAATGCCTGAGCAGGAGTTTATCTCAAGCAGCCCCAGATGCACGCAGAAAAAGGGATTTGGAAATTAGCATCTTGCCAAAGCAAGACAGATCAGTCCTTCTCCAGATGCGTCCACTTCCACCAAGCTGCCCATGGAGCTCTGCCGGACTCCGCTGGAGTAGAGGCTCTTCAGCCCGTGCCGAGGCTGGGCTGTGCTGCCCACAGTTCCCGGTGACCCGGCGATCCAGCCGCCCCCAACCCTGCCGGGTGCCCGTCCCCGCCGTACTCTGCTGCCCCTAGGTCAGCGCTATCCAGGGAAAGGAAGGCGAGAAAAGTCCCACGAGAAACCCAGGAAGGTCCGGGGCTCCAGAACCCGAGCAGGTCCCTTCCTGCCCCTCTGGCTGGGGGTCCCGGGGCCGACACAGACCTCCGTCCTCCCGCTCCAGCCCTGCCCCGGCCCCACGGGAGCAGTACCTGCCAACCCGCCTCCGCCCTCTTCGCCATAGCCTCGCCGCCTCTGCAGCACGAAGTACTGGTTGGAGCGCTCCTGCACCCACAGCTTGAGAGCATTTTTCAGCAGCACCTCCTCAGGCTTCAGCCACATCGCGCTGCCCTTCACGGCACAGTACTTCCACCGCCGTGCCCGTTCCGCTCTCGCAGATACGGTGCCAGGAAGGCGAGGGCAGGGCTCCCAAGGCATGCTGGGAGCTGTAGTCCTTGCCGCCAAGGGGCCGCGCTGCACTGCTATAATAGGACTACAACTCCCGTCGGCTCGAGAACCGAGACTACAGCTCCCGTCGGGCCCTGCGCGCGCCAGGCCGCGTTGCAGCCGCAGCCGCAGCCCCAGCGGCCTCTCCCGGAGGGGAGTGTCGAGTCCCAGCTTTGCTATGCCCCGGAGCGGGGGCCGGGGATGCCGTCTTTGTGTGCCCCGGAGCGGGAATCGGGAGTTCCGAGTCTTGGCTTCGTGTGCCCCGGAGAGCGGCTCTTCTGCCGTTCCTGCACACAGCACTGCACCTCCCTTGCCCGAGGTGGGGCAGAAGGTGCTGTGGCAGTTCTGCCCATGGCACAAGTCCCGTTTTCAGTTCTAGCCAAACCTGACTCCATATTCAGCCCACAGGACAGACAAATATCACTAGAGACGGTGTTTGGCACCCAGGTGTGTTTTCCAGTCAGCGCTCGGCCTGGCACTGCGGGTGGGGTTTGGGGGCGCAGAGAGACTGACAAAACACGAACAAAGCTTCAGAGGGCTGGACGCCCCACTGCCTACTCTGTTCCAGTCTCTGGTGCCGAGGACTTCGCAGAGTTACTATCTTTTCCCACCTCCATGCAAGGTTCACTCCTGTTCCTAACACAATCTGTCATTCAGTACAAATTGAGTGAGTAGGTCTTCCTGTTTCCCAGGAACTTCTGTGCACTTTCTTATGTTACAGACGACAATATAATATTGGCTTTCACATTCATAGATATGCTTTTTGCATCACAAGTATTTTGATATAGTACCATTTATACTTACTTTTAACTGCTTTTGTAGAGTATAATATCAGTTTATGTATACACTGTGTAGTTTATATGAATAGTAGTGTGATAAATATATCGTAGGCTTTAGCAAAATGTTAAAATAGAGACTAAAATATCTCTATGTAATAAATGTAGAGAATGGTGTAAAACAATTATTTTTCTTACATCTGTGTACTGGCCTCTCCAAGTGATAAAATGATAGACACCAAAGCATAAGCATACGGGAGGGATTTATCAACTACTCGCTATCAGCGAGTGTAAAACAAAAAGATGGAAACACAGGAAGAAATAAAATATATTGACCTAATCTACAGAACGTCCTGCAGACAAGTCAGAGGTTAAAACCAACCAAGAGAGTTCCTAGAATGTCAAAAACTCAAAGGAATACTTGAATAATGTATAAACTCATGAATATGCATGTATCCCCGTTTTACATTGACGATGTGTTCTTTGGCTAATCGCCAAAAATACCCCAGCGCTGGCTATTTTTTGTCCCTTATTTTATCCCTTATTAAACTTTTAAAATTCTAAATTATGAACTTGGTTTTTCGCACTTAGCACTCTAGTTCCAGCATAATTAACCTTCCTAAGATTTTCAGGGATAATGCTTTATTGATTGTGTGTCATACAAAACATTCAGCAGGCAGTTGTCTAAACTCAGCCTCTACTTTGAGCTCTTTCTAAAAAAAATTATGCACATTATGCACTAACTGTACATTGCAACTTTGGCACTTTTGCTTTATCCTGCCTTCATGCTTTTCAATAGTTCTTCACTCCCAATAATGCTGCTGCTAGCACTGCTCTATTTGTGAGCACAGGCACAGTGAGGTTTTCCAAGCAGTCACAGAAATTGGCAATGCCCATCCACTTCCCGCTGCATAAGCAATCACCTACCCAAAGGACCAGTGTGAAAGCTGACCCAAGTGTGCAATCGCGTTTAACTCACTGGAAGCTTCAAAACTGGGTGAATTGCACTGGCATAAGGTTTTTTTCCTTTTCTTTCAGTCACTTATTGCAACAGCAATAAAAGCTGTAGAATTGAGGAGCTGTGCTTTGGGGACTGAATATAAATTTACCTAATACAACTATTTTACTTGTTTTTTAACAGAAGAGACAGCAACAAATTTCTGGTGGTCTACCTTTACTAAAAAGGAAAAATAAAATAAAAGTCATTAGCCATGAGAGGAATGTCGAATTTGTCTTTACAAACGAGCTGTGGATCTGCTGGTAGATAAGACTAGCACTGAGAGAAAAAAGAAACAATGGGATGGATTCCACTGATTGATGAATCGAAAAAGTTATTTGCCTTTACAAACAAACTGTAGAGTTGCTGATAAATGAAATTGGATATCGAAAGATGAAAGAAGCAACGGGAGAAAAAACTATGAATTCTATAAGAATTAAAAATTAAAAGGGAAGGTTATACATTAGAGGGGGATTTCAGGTATCAGGCGTTCCGGGAAGTCTGTACCTCTCAAGTACCTCAGCCAATGGGGAAAGAGAGAGGGAAATGCGGCCGGGAAAATAGGATAAAAAGGAGGCTGCGTCCTCCAAATATTTGAGACATCCCAGGGGAATGCCCCATGGCCTCTCTCTTTATTCGAATAAAGCAAAAAGGACTCCTCTATCTCCTTTTTGGACATAAACCTCTTGAGTTTATGGATTAATTTTCCTGGCAGCCAGCACATGGTAACTAACACAGATCAAACATTAATGAGAGTCCCTGATACCCTGGAACACAGCTCTTCATGAGGCAGCGTCTTCAATCCCCCACCTGAAGTCACGTGTAGCAGATATTGCTGGGGATTTATGAGCTGAACCGATTGAGTAGTTCCTGCATGGATCCTGCTCCTCTAAGAGCATTCCCAGAGAGAGTGTTTATCATTTAATTTTCCCCAATTAGACAAGCCCCTTGATACCGGAAATTAAGGACCTAACACAGATCTTCTAATTCTGATGCTAATTTTAAGGAGAAGCCCTTGGCATTTCCTACCCAGAGCTTGCCTTTTAATGACTCACATATACTCTGGACATGTTATGACTGTGTTACTTGCTTATGTAACATTCAAACTGTTGATTGGATAAATATTTAACAGTAAAATGCTACTGCTTAGAAAATACCTGTTTTGTATTTCTCTCCATGTTTCAAGGCCTTGAATGTCTGTCTCTTTTCCAGTTCCCTCAGGCACTGGATTCCTAATCAAATACTGTTCAGATGCAAAGAGTGCTCCTCTATGGGTATCAACGATGAGAGAGATACGGGGACACTGAATGGTGATCAGAATCCGATTTTTACTGAGCACTACATATGCTTAAATACCATTTACAGGAAGGCATGTAATATTTCACTACAATCATCTAGTTAACCATCACATAGACAAACTTTACATTTCAACTTAGTAAAATCTTATTTCCCGTAACCCAGACTTGATTCAATCTTCTTACAGTCAGAGCTCTGTTTGCTCTTGCCATGGCATCCTCGTTATCAGGCTGCATATGCTGATTAAATCTGCAGAACTATCAGTCTCATTTGCATTACCCATATCCACATCTCCCTCATTTCCTTCAACTAAAAATACATTCTTAAGCGCTTTGTCTGTTAGATTTCTACCACACTGTAAAATACAAGTAATAACTACTACAATGCATAATATGATGCCTAATACATACAAACCTACTTTAACTAAATTCCTAAGCCAGCCAGTGAGTCCCTAATCCCCTAAGAGCCGGTTCAGCCAGTCGTACCCATTATCTACCTGAAGTTTATTTACACCTTCTTTCAGGGCTTGAATGCTGGCATAGATGGACTGGGAGTGGTCAGAAAGGTTAAGGCAACACATTCCAAAAAATTCGTCACACCCATGTCCCTGTGCTAAAAGCAAAAAAAGTCTATTGTTGCTCTATTTTGCAGAGTAGCATATCTAACAGAATTAACATCAGTTAAAAGTCCTGTTAGTGCTAAGGATGTAGCATTAGTTTGTTTAGCTAGCCAACAGCCTAATCGATAAGTAAACCTAAGTCTTTTCCTGCTGCTATACCAGGGGTGAAAAACGATGCTGTTCATTGCTGTCTCTTAAAACAAAAATCAAGCTGGTCATCGCAATCTTTGTCAAAAGCATGTAAGGTTCTCGTAATTCTAGAGGGATACTTATGTTGAAAAATCATGGACGTGTTTGGGCTTAAAAGGGATAATCGTCCAAGGCTACATGGTCCTCCTTTAATATGCAATGGGATTGCAGGCCAGGCCCTGTCCCCGCAGACTAAAAAGACTCCAGAAGGTAAAAGTAAAGGAGCGAGAAATTCTCCTAGATGTATAATTACACCAAGCACTTGCATTTTTATACACAGAGTGGTGAAGGGAAACATCCCATGCCCTAGATTGGTTTCTCCCAGAGTAATTAAACCTTACACAAAAATCCATTTTCACTGAGCCCAGAAGTTCTAATTCTTGCGGCTCAAGGGATGCCCGAGAAAGATAAGGAGTCCATTGATCCCAGGTGTCAGCATGATTGCAATTTTGCAACACTGTATTTGCCTGAGGCAGGCGGCCAATTGAATAGGGGCAGAGCAACAAGACAGGTTGAAAAGGGATTGTCTGGGGACGAAGTGGCCAAACACAAAGTATCTTGTCCTGTGGCATTTGCTAAGGTTACCCAGACATTTGTTTCTGGTTGATTAACAGGCCAGGTTTGAGCACTAGAAACAATTCCCAGTAAATACCATAATATTTGGGAAGTAGTTGTTTTTCCTTATTCTCAGTGGCAGTAAACCACTGCTCTGGAGTAATTTCCAATTGTTCAGGTAAACTGAACTTATACCCCCACACTAGCTGTTGAATTTGTGCGTGATGTATACAACCCAACCCTGTAAATCCTGATACCCTTAGGTAATCAAACCATTTTCCCCAAGGGCATAAGTCAGTTAGAAGTTAAACAGCTGCTGATGTGGTGGCAAGGTCCTGTTCCCCAGTGTCCTCCTCCAATGCTGGTATTACAGGTGGGTCCTCAGGTGCTGTCAAAGGTGAATCCTCCGGTGCTGCATTCAGGGGTTCTCGAAACGGCTTCACATTCTTTGCGGGGATCCACTTGGAACCATTCTCTGTAAGGACACATGAAATCCTCGACCCCAGGTGATCAAAGGGTAAGGGCAATATTCTACCAGATTCTGGATCCTTTATAAAAACAGGAGGCCATTTCTTATGTTGCAATTGTGAATTACAATTAAAATGTTGAACAATCAGTGGGTTGGGGTCCATCAAAGAACAATTCAAAAAGTTGAAAACATAAAGGACTTTCTGCAGTCTCTTGGCAGCGGTGTCATCTCCAGTTCCTCCCTTCCACTGAACTTAGAGATGCTTGAGGAAGCCATGAGCCCATTCAATGATAGATTGGCCTGTTGGGGAATGAGGAACACCTGTTTTGTGAGTAATTCCCCAAAGAGCAAAAAAGGCAGCAGCTCGATGGGAAGTATAAGCTGGGCCGTTATCGGTCTTCACCTCAGAAGGCATATCAAGAGTATCAAAAGCAGCAGTTAAGGGTCTACAGACATCTTTAGCTGTTTCCCCTGTACGGCTGATGCATAAAGAGCACGAGAAAAGGTGTCAATAGATGAATGAATGTATTTCAAACGGCCAAACTCAGCAAAATGGGTAACATATGTTTGCCAGATTTGAAGGCTTTGAAGCCCTCGGGGATTAACACCCCCTGCAATAGAGGGAAAAGAACACCTTTGACAGTCAGGACAAACAGCGGTAATTGCTGAAGCTTGGGCTTTAGTAATGCCAAAGTTCCGAATCAAAGCAGCAGCATTCTAGTGAAAAAATGAATGACTCAATTTAGCTTGCTCTATCTTATTAGGTAGGACAGAATTTAGTACAGGCATTGCTAAGAGATTAGCCTGCCTCTTCCCTTCAGCCAAAAATCTGGGTAGGTCTGTATGTGATCGAATATGCATAACCAAGAAAGGAAATGTTCTGTTTTCTAAGGAAAAAACAAGAAGCTGTAACCAATAAAAGAGTTGTGAATTTTCAATCTCTTTCAAAACCGATGCTTCAGCTCTCATCACAATTCCTGCAACATAAGCTGAATCTGTTACCAAATTAAAGGGATCAGAAAATTTTTGAAAAGCTCTGACAACAGCAGCTAGTTCAACAATTTGGGGAGACCTCTCAACTGCGGACACATCTGATTTCCAAGTACCAGATGAGGGATCTCTCCATACCACCACTGATTTATGAGAGCGACCAGAACCATCGGTAAATACTCTTAAAGCTTTAAGTGGAACCTCACTTCTCCTTGTTTTTTCTATCAATTGAAATAAAGGGGTTAAAAGCTTATGTTTTGGAGCCCACTGAATTCAGCAAAGGCCATCTGAATAGCTTTGGATTCCTGAAATATCCACTCCAAATAAAGGGTGGCAATAGGCATGTAAATAGTGGAGAAATCCACTCCAGCCAGGGAAGTTAGTCTCTATTGGGCTTTAATAATCAGTTGTGCCATCGTTTCATGTTGGGTATATGTTATAAATGAGAAACAAAAGTCTCGATATTCAGCAAAATTTAGATTGCTTTATTTGATATAGACAGAGCAACGCAGCGCTGGGGAGTCGTGGNAGAAAAGACAGTTCGAGTGCACATCGTGCAGCTTGCCGGTTTGCTAAGGCATCACAAATGCCCTGCAGGGCTTGATGAGCTCGTAAATTGAGTCGTCTAGGTGACAAATGGTCTGAGTCCCCTTTTAGCAGTTCAAGCAAAGGACTCAGCTCTGCATTTGAGATTCCTAATAAGGAGCGCACCCAGTTAATTGCACCTAAAAGTTCCTGTGCATCATGTAAGGTTTTGATGTTAGTGTGAATTTGCAAATTTTGGGGAGAAATTGTGTGAACTCCAGTGCGCCATCCCAAATATTTCCAAGGAGGATATTTCTGTACCTTTTCAGAAGCAATGCAAAGTCCTGCCTGACTCACAGCTTCGGTGACAAGGACTAAGGCTTCCTCCATGACCTCCTATTGTTCAGCTGCTATAAGAATATCATCCATGTAATGATACAAAAGAACGTCAGACATCTGTTGCCGAACAGGACCGTAGCAACATACCACTGGCAAATAGTAGGAGAATTTCGCATTCTCTGAGGTAATACTGTCCAGTGATATCGCTACAAGGGTGCCTGCATTTTTATGCTAGAAACTGAAAAAGCAAATTTCGGGGCATCATCAGGATGCAAAGGAATATTGAAAAAACAATCCTTTAAATCAATTACTGTCAAATGCCAATTCTGAGGGATCATGGAAGGAGAGGGGAGCCCAGGCTGCAAAGCTCCCATTTCCTCTATTAGAGAATTAATTTTTCAGAGGTCCTGGAGTAAACGCCACTTGCCCGTTTGTTTATTAATAACAAACGCAGGGGAATTCCATGGGCTGGTAGAAGGGACTATATGCCCTTTCTGGAGTTGTTGCTGAACCAATTCAGTTAATGCGCGCAGTTTATGAAATGATAGGGGTCGTTACCTCACCCATACTGGCTCAGAAGTTTTCCAAGTCAGTTTGAGGGTGCCGTGCATTTCAGCGACCCCAAGGCAAAATTTGACTTCATAAAAACTCCCCACTGAGCTAATACATCCCTCCCCCACAAAACCAGGGGGACAGGCAATACAAAAGGTTCAATTGTAGCAACACGCACCTCGGGTCCTGTTATCTATACCAAGTGTTGGCTTTGTAAGCTTTGACTATACACCCCACGCCTGAGAGCATGTGAGGCACAGTCGCTAATGGCCAATCACTGGCTTTTAGAGATAACAGTTACATCTGCACCAGTGTCAATGAAGCCTTAAGACGATGTCCTTGCCTTTCAGAGTTACTTTGTATTGGCATGTGGGACGCTGAGGTGTAATATGCTGTATCCAAAGAATTTGTGGAACTCTTGTTGAACCAAACCCACCTCCCCTCTTTTCAGCTATCCGGGGAGCAGAAAGGGGTGCGGCCAGGAAACGTACAAGCCGGGCTATTTTGGTCCCGGTCGGGTCCACACAGGGCGGCTGGTGGGTCCAAGCCATGATCTTTATTTCCCCAACTGAGTCAGAGTCTATGACTCCGGGCAACACAATCCTGTTATCGAGGTAGATGATTTACCTATGAGCAGTGCATGGTAACCGGGTGCCAAGGGTCCATAGATACCTGTAGGGATACAAAAAACTGTGCTGTTAGATAACGTTACTGTGTTATTGGTTGATATTTACAGTCCTGCCTGCCTGGCGTGGCTGCACGTAGTTCTGCGACGGTCCGGCGAGTCGGGGGCTGGGCAGGTTGAAAGCTAAAGGTTGCTCCTGGTTGCTGTGTCGGCTGTGGGATTACTGTCTCCGTGCATCGCAGCCTCGAGCTCCGAATGAAGTTTCCCTGCTGCAAAGGCTGGTCATTTTGGTGAAACTTAGAGCAGCACTGGTTAGCGAAATGAGAACCTCTTTGACAGCGAGGGCACATCTCCGGGTCTTGGGTTTTCGTATCCATGCTTTTTTGCAGTCTCTTTTAACGTGCCCGGGTTCCTCGCAACCAAAACAAACCAACTGCTTTCCGGGGACTAATTTGAGGGCAGCAAAAGCATCAGCCATGCCCTGCCCCACAGCCTGGTAGGTGACTGCTGTGGTATGCTGCAGCGTCCCCAGGCGATTACAAGCTTCTATCATTTGAAGCAACGTGGGCTCAGGCTCAGGGGGCAGGGGGCAGGGATTTCAAGAGGCACGCACAGTCTTCATTTGAATTTTCTATGGTCAGCTTAAAGAGTATAACCTCCCTTGTTTGGTCATTATCAATTTGTCTCTCCAGTGTTTGTTTTAATCTGTCCACAAATTGCATGTATGACTCCTGGGGACCTTCTTTAATATTTATGAAAGATTGTTACGGGGTTTTGGCACCAGGAACTTTAAGAAAAGCCAGGCGAGCTGCCCCCGTGATACCCTAGAAAGCTTTCCCGGTAAATCAGCTTGCCCATTAGGATCGGTATGTAGCCCCTCCCCTGCTAGGTGGTCAATAGTTAAGGTGGCCAGGGCTTGGTTAGCGTGCCCTGCATATGTTACAAGTAAATTTTCCAGTCTTTTTTTCCACTGTGCCATAAATATTGCATATTGCGTCGGCGTAAGCAAAGGATTTGCTAAAGACTTAACATCATGAGTAGTCATGAGGTGAGTAGTAAAAGTTGCTGTTAATAAATTACTGAAGTAAGGAGACCCCAAGCCATATTCTGCCGTGGTACGGCGCAGTTCCTTAATTTCTGAGTGTCCCAAAGGCTCCCATTGTGGGTTTCCCCCCCTCGGGCCGAGTCACACGGGGGCAACAAAGATTTCGGCAGCAGTATCAAAGTCTCTGTCCTTAAGGGCTTTCTTTTTTATCCATAATCAATTATTATGCGTATCCATAGAGAATAAGTCCAGATCTTTTGTGGGGCTGGGGTCGAAAGGATTGAATTTCCCTTCACGGCCTAGAGTCAGTGTCCACCGTGTAAGCGGTAGGCATTCGGCGGCTCTGGGGTCTCTCTGGTGATCTAGCGGTGAGATTGTGGGTGGCGACCGGGATCTAACCCTGGCCTTCTCGGGGAGCGTATGCGGACGGGGGATGGCGAGCACGACCTGGGCAGGTATCAGTCCGACAGGGTTGTAGCTTCACAGGCAGCCTCACTCCCCTCCCGCTTCTTAATCGCGTCCATAACCATCCTCCATGCAGGAAGAATTTGCATCTCTGGCTTGTGGCCAGGTCATAGAGCTTAATCCCAACCTTGTCCCAGTAGCAGTAGATGAAGATGGAAGAAGGGGTGGTGTCACGAAACATGCGTGACACCCATTGCAGAAGTGACTCGAGGTCTTGCTTGGGGATGGGGGAACCATGCCTGCCTAAAACAGCAAGCATTGTTTTATAGACGTCTCTCTCGGTGGACATTTCCTGTCCGATACTTAAGTTCCCCTGGCTCATCTGTCATGTCCTGTGGAACAGATGATTGTGGGCCCAAACGTGGTTCTTTCACTGACACTTCTCAGTTCCAGGGGCTTGCCAATTGCTGCCAGTTAGGCTGGTTGTTCTCTTCACACAGGAGCATCAATTATCAACGATGAGAGAGAGATGGGGACGCTGAATGGTGATCAGAGTCCGATTTTTACTGAGCACTACATATGCTTAAATACCATTTACAGGAAGGCATGTAATATTTCACTACAATCATCTAGTTAACCATCACATAGACAAACTTTACATTTCAACTTAGTAAAATCTTATTTCCCGTAACCCAGACTTGATTCAATCTTCTTACAGTCAGAGCTCTGTTTGCTCTTGCCATGGCATCCTCGTTATCAGGCTGCATATGCTGATTAAATCTGCAGAACTATCAGTCTCATTTGCATTACCCATATCCACATATGGGCATGGAGGAATTTACTTATAGCTACTTGAAAACTTTCTTAATCAGTGCACAATCATGCTACAGTGTAATCAATGCATTCTACAGCAACACAGATCCATTTAGTGCCGCAGAATTTTTCTTTCACATGCAAGACTTATCCTAGAAATTGTAAATTACTTCCCTCATTACAAGATTACAAGATTACATAAATAAATAGCTATATAAATAAATGTTGGCTTCACTCTGTGTAACCAACAGGTGAACAACCAGTGCAGAGTTGCTTTGGGAGTATTACGTAACTTTTAGTTCACACAGCATGAACACTGCAATTTGATTTCAATTTTCTCTCGAAACCAAAATTAATTGCTGAAGCCAGTAGATTTTCTTTGATCTCCTCCAAACCACAAACATTACACCCCTGCAGTAGAGGAGCTCCATTTATATCTGCGCAGAAAAGGCATCAGTCTAAACTTGAGTGAAAAGGCAGGGCTACCCTCTGTGCTGGTGTGTTGAAATGTGAGAAACTACACTCGCTTTTAAAATTTCAAAGGTTTATTAAACCTTAACAAATACAACAAAGGACTGAATAAGGAAAGAGACATGGTGCCAGGAACATACGGCACACCATCTGCCACGTGCTCATCTACAAAATGGCTGCTCCGCCTTTTATACCCTGGGAGTTGCATCAGCCAACCCTGGCCCCTCCCAAAGTCTGTCAGTCAACTCTTTTCTGCCGTCCATTGGTGGAGACTACTTTCTTGCCACTTGACTGGAAGTCAGGTGTTGTCATGCCGTGCCCCCTAGCAACAAGCTTTTCCCATCCCATGCAAGTGGCACATGTACACATCCTCCCTCCATAAGTCTTTCACACCCAAGGCTGACTCGTGGCAACAATGCCGAGGGGGGGGGGAAGGGGACTATGGGGAGAACAGAGAATGTGTAGACAACAAATCACAATAACATAACCATACATCAATAAAACTTCTCTCAACATATACACAATATTCATCCCTTAATTGCAAGAGCCAATCCTTCACATTATCTATCTATAACGTTAAACATGTAAAGAAATTACATTAAATCACATAGGCAAGGTAGATGTCTTTATTTATTATGCCTATTAGGTCACTTGAGAATTGCAGAATTTTCTCTGTGAAGACTGAGATGGACTGTATCTCTCCATTTTATGGCAAGAGTCACTGCCCTTATGACTCAAACTGCTTTTATATGTTTGCAGCCCTCATCATAAGTCTTGCTTTTCTCATATGAACTCATTCAAAAATTCTCATATGAACTGTATTTCTATAGGGACACCTGAAAATTTTCCTCAAGATGAGAAAATGGCATTATTTTGATTTGAAATTTAAAATTAAGCCCTGCTGTTGTAAAGCTTGATTTACAAGAGAGCACAGTAATCCAGTACCAGGCAACAAGGCTTCCTCTCCTTCAGGGATAAAAAAAACTTTCCCCGTCCCCCTTTGAGAGCCCACAAGTGTTTGACTGAAGTGTCTAGATCAGAGCATTCCTCAGGGAGAGGGGTAACTCCCTCCCTGTCCCTGAGGGAGGGAGTAAACACTTGGATGTGATGCCAGAGCCTGTTCAGTTTGCTCGTTGGGGACAGAAGAATTGACAAGTCTGTGTGACTTAACAGAGTGAACAGGCAGACATTTTAGCAACTGTACCACTTGTGGGCTCATTATTTCCATTATCTTACACATGAGCATTAATGTATCTATAGAAAACTCCAAAACTATTGCACAATAACAGCAGGTTTTTATTGCTTTTCTAGAACAACCCTAGCCCCAGGCACATTCCTGTTGGCTTCTTGCTTAGAGGAGAGAGTCTGTCATGCCACAGCATGTGCACACACACACATAAACACATATACACATGACCCAGAGACATTCTAGCCCGTGGCATCACCAAAAACAAGTGAACATTTTGCTGCACAGTACCCTAAGTAGGGTTGGTAAAGACAGCTGCTATGCATGGAAACTTGGAAATACAAAAAAGTGAGAGTGGATCTTTGAAATTCTTTAAGACCGTCTGACAGCAACAGACACAAGTTTAGTATCAAGATGGTGTTCACAAAATTTACACTTCCATTTTTAAACCAAATCCCTTGCATAGCTACTAGTTACAAACAAATCTGCACAGACAAGAACATGGCAGACTTGCAAGTTAAGCTGCAAAACTGGAGAACCATTAAGTTCTGCCTAGCAGTAGCTCAAATACTGCTCAGGAACTTACCCTGCATATGTTCCTTTAGCAGTAGGTCACATTTGATAGAAGAATCCCTCTGAAAATTTCCCTGAAATAAGTATCTCTCTGAAAATTAGCACAAGCGCCTTGAGCAAGCAAGCCCCTGCCTAGAGAGATCACGTACATATCATCTGAACCTACAGCAGTACAGGTTCAACAAGGTGAGTGTCTGCACACCCCCGCCCTCCCCAGTTCTCCACTAGTGCATTCCTTGAGAAAGGGCTGTGCATTCACATTACCCTTAGAAATACAAGTATGGGGAAAAGGCAGGTTTGTTGCTCTTAAAAGGCAGTAAATGTAAAGCTTGAATTCTACAAAGTAACCCAAATGCCTTTCAATGTATTGAATTGATCTGAATCCTTTCCCTTTTTTTCTTGAACATCAAATTTTGCTCCTATTGAACACAAAACTGGCAGATGATTTCATGAGACTGTATCCTCATAAGATTCTTGCAGCTTACACACCACAATAAATTTATACCAGCTTTGTGAAATGAAATGAAGTGATGAGGGGCTGAATATTTACTGCTTGGCTGTTCCTTTCACTGCTCTGCACTTCAGAGGCAGAATAAAAAGGCAATCACAGCAAATGACAGCTTCAGAGTGAAGTCTGATTATAGGCAGCTTTGCAACTGGAGCTCAGAACCAACTGGTATTTTCTAGACTAGACTTGGAACTGAGCTAAAAAGAAAAACAAGACTTAACTGCTCCCAAACCAGCCAGGAGAGTAACAAGCTTTTACTGTATATCATAGTAGAGTACAGAACAAAGGACAAGTTACAGTTTTTTAAATGTTTTTTCCTCAAAGAAAGCATAGACTTTCGAGTAAGGAAGGGATGCTGAGCAACCTGACAAAGGAAAAGTGAGATGCAGCCAGTCTGGTCTGAAGTGCACATGGCAGACTGCCTTGAGCTGAACATGCCTACAAGCATAATTCAGCAGCTCACTGAACACATCCTAAGGTACATGGATTTTCTTTAACATCGAGTACAGCTACTAGGTTTCAGCATCTCAACAAAATGTCAATTCATGTAACAGTAGCATCCTGCACATAACTAGCACTCCTTATTCCAGTTACTATGAGCAAACACTGCTTCTTTTTGGCCTCCCAAAAGAAGGATGTTTTGAGGTTGTGGGACAGGGCAAGTTCAGCATCTGCTACCATAAGAGCTGGTAATATTTTGTGTCAGTCAGGAACATCAAAAATAGAGTTTTATTTACATTTACATTTTCATATTCCAATTCAATATAAATGATGAAATATTTACAACCATTTCATTTGTACTATAGCTAAGAAAATGCATTGCTTTTCCCCCCAGATTCTTAACTTATTTATTGGAGCCTCTAAGACAAAATCCTACTGAACAATAGAAATTAGTCAAAGATGCAGAGGTAAAAAAATAAAGTGCATTTATAAGTTGTCCTTAGCTACCTCCACTGGACAAGGCCAAGTCACTTACTATTGAGACACCCAGTGTTCCTACTTGACCCCATCTCAACTCCACACAGAGGACAGACAGCTTCTCCAACCCTCTGTTAGAAGTCACAGGACATCAGCTCTCCCTGCAGCTTGTGCACTTGAGCAAGACAATGTACATCAGCAGTACAGCACTTTTCAGAGGCTGGATCTTTTCTGAACAAAACACAGCAGATCCTTTTGTAAGAATTTATCTTTTCATCTTCAGCTGAGTCTTTCCTGAAGTCAGTTCCAGACTCCCACAAAGCCAGGACTGTGGCATATTGCTGATGTCAGAGATGGTTATAGCTCCTCAATCACCGGAGGATCTTTCAGTCTAACAGACTAATATTAACAAGGTTTGAAAAGTTCCTGCAGTTGTTCTCTTTACAGTAAGTCAGATTTGGCCTGTCAGCTTGCAGATTTTCTTCCCCTTTAGGAATGTGCAGTTGGTAGGTTGGAGTTGAGAGGTAGAGAATCAGTTGGTTACTAGAGAGCCACAGACACTGTGGACATAAAACAAGTTTGGCAAGCATTAGCTTGCACTTTCTCCTATCAAATTAGAGCACTGAAACATTAAATACCACATTGCTTTAAACAAAACTGTTTCATAAATAAGTATTAGAACAGATCAAAATAAATTTGTTTACAATGAAAATCCACTTGAATGAAAATAAACAACCAAAAAACTCAACTCAAAATTATTCCCAGTGGAGACAACTATGACATAAAAAAATCTCACCTAAACAACTCAAACACGGTAGAGAAGCTTTGCTGAAGATAGAATTTTTGTTTAGTTAAAATCTGCTGGTTTTCTTTATATTTAAGACAGCTGTATCCAGAGAGTGCTAAGACTCCTGTAGGAAATACAGTTTTAAGAAAGGTAAACCATACAATTATGATTCGGACAAGTCTATTTATCTAAACATTGCCAATGCAGTGTTTTCTGCAACAGTCTTGCAACTTTATGTGGAATGGCAGTAGGCAGCTCCTTGCAGAAGGCTTGCACTACATCGCTGGGCATGTTCTTAGAACGTGACTTCACAAACAATCCTGCCTTCGCAAACTTGTGTTTCATCTCCCTCAAAACCTGGGTTGTCACCATGTGAAAGGACAGTCACAGTGGAGGGCTGGGATTCTTCACTTACAGGATGTGTGTTGTCATCTGTCCAGAAGAAAACCAAGTCAAGACAAGTCAAAAAGTGCCACAGCCAAGCATTACCACCTTAAAGCAAACCACACAAACTTGATTTGCACAAGCTCAACTGCACTTTTCCTGCAGAAATGGCAATCCAAGGCCATGCTCCAACTCCCTCTCTCCTGTTGCCCCTTGTTACCTTGGGAACCCATTCTTGCCACTGCCTGTCCTTTCTGGAGATGTCTGCTCAGCTTAGTAGTGCTGAGCAAGCTGAAGTTGCATGCTTAAGCCATAGAAGGCTAAAAATCCAACTAGGAGGATTTTAGCAGGTCTTGTATCTTTAGGCTGCTGAATGCAGGCATCAAGAGCAACTCCTAGAGACCAGGCTCAGGATAAAGTGGGGGTGGGCCCGTGCTGATTTGGAGAGGAAGGCCTTCCCTACAGACTAATCCTGACTGGCTGACGTCCCTTGTAGTATTCACATCTTCTG
>VZTT01004865.1:889-18474 GCA_013400855.1 Buphagus erythrorhynchus | reverse complement strand
CCCTGTCAGATATTTAGGAATGGGGTAAGCATTAACATGAGGATGTTTGTAATACCAAGAAAGAGACAAAGACAGAAGTTTATTTTATTTATTTTATTGTTGGCTTTCAGTGCACTGGAAGAGACTGGCCTTGCTGCCTTAGGCAATCTTTTTGCTGGTCCTTTTGTAGACCACACCAGAAGAAGTAGAAATCTGGAACAAAGAACAAACCAAAACTTTGGTTGAGCCCTGTAATCAGAGCTCCAAAATCCCAGGGTAAGAGCCCTAAGGATGGCTCAGAGCCTGTCCTTCACTTAACTTTTTTTTTAACTTCATTTAATTTTTTTCTAAACTTCAAATTTTGAGGATTTTCTTTGTTTTTTATGAACTACCCTGGATCTTTGAGCACTCACCTCTACCAGCTTCCCCCCAGAGATCTCTGCAGTGTGGTGGTAGTTGGGGAAATCAACTACAAGTTTCCCATCTTCCAATTTGACAGTTGCCTGTAAGAGAGAAAGGATTCATACTGCTGGGGTTGCTGGAATTTCTGTCTCCAGATTCTGTAAACACCTGCACACCTGATGCTGGGAGTTTATGAGGCACAGATTGTGTGTTGCACAGGTGGCCTCATGCACTAAAATCTCTGGGCTTTACTTCTTGAGTGTTCACAATTTAAACAGACACCTGTTCATCTTCCAATTCCTGCAGGTTCCAGATCTCCACATCACTCATTAACAGCTCTGAAAACAGTCCTGACAGGCAGCCCAGGAACCAGTGAGGATGGAATCAGGGAATCCCAGGATGGTCTGAGTTGGAAAGGGCCTTAGAGCCCCTCATGTTCCACCCCCTGCCATGGTCACAGACACCTTCACTAGGTTTGCTTTTCCCCCTAAATCCAAATCCAGCTGAGGCTGGGGAGCTGAAGAGCTCCATGAATTTACCTTGAACTTCTTCCCTCCCATGGTCTCCATGTCTGCCTCGGTGCCCACAGTGAAGGTGTTGGTGGTGGTGTGGCCTCCTGGGAAGTGCTGTGTCCAGGTGAAGTCATTCCCATTCTGCACCACCTCAGTCACAATCTTGCAGTTCCTTCCCATTTCAACCTTGTCACTGGGGAGACCTTAAACAATAAAAACACAGAGTTTATCAAATCTAAGCTGAATTTGAACTAAAGGATGGTAGTGCTGTGTTTGTTCTCAGAGCATCTGATTTGTTGTTCATTCCTTATTTTTAGTTTTTTTACAACATCAAAGCTCTGAGTTGAAATTACAGTTGTAAAGAAAGATATCGGTACATTAATGCATTTGCTAAAATAATCTTGCATTCTTTTCCCTAAGAAACAATACACAGGAAAAATGTACAAAGGACATAAAATATTCCCTTCTCCTTAACCTACACATGCAATGCTTGGAATTTTATGTGTGGGACCTTGGGCCTTTGCTATTTAGCTGCACATACATGGTTTTATACTTGCTCTTGCTCTTTAACTAGATGCACATGGAATCATGGAATTTTTGGGCAGTTTGGGTTGGAAGGGACCTTAAAGATCATCCAACCCCTGCCATGGTTAGACCTTCCTCTAACCCAGGTGGCTCCAAGCCCTGTCCAGCCTGGCCTTGGACACTTCCAGGGATCCAGGGGCAGCCACAGCTTCTCTGGGCACCCTGTGCCAGGGCCTGCCCACCCTCATAGGCAAGGATTTCTTCCCAATATCCCATCTAAACCTACACCCTGCAAGTTTGAATCCATTCCCCCTTGTCCCATCACTCCATTCCTTGTAAAGTCTCTCTCCATCTTTCCTGTAGCCCCTTCAGGCACTGGGAGGCCACAGTTGGGTCACCCTGAAGTTTCTCCTCTCCAGGCTGAACAATCCCAGCTCTCCCAGCCTTTCCCCAGGATTTTTATCCAATCCATGCCCCGTGCCTGACCCCAGCCAGACTCACCAATCTTCTGCACAAAGGCATCGTAGTTCTCATCGCCCTCGAACTCGTATTTGCCTGAGAATGCCATTGTTCCCTTGGGACGAGCCTGGGGAAGAGGAGCAGCAGCTGATGGGAGCAGAATGGATCAGCTAGGCTGAGCCCTGGCTTTATAAAGCAGCCCAAGCTCTCAGCCCACCTGGCCCACACCCCTTGGAAGCAGAACTTTATGGCCCCCGTGAGTCACAGCGATGCCATCGACCTGTGTGACAATCAAGGCTATCAGGCAATTGTGCATCCCTGCCAATAACCTGGAGATCAGCAGGAATCAAGGCCAAAGGCTCCCTTTTCCTTTAGTGCGGATTTCAACAAAATGATGTGGTTTTATTCTTAAGATTTCACTGTTTTTGCATTCAGGATGCAATAAAAGTAAGATAAAAATGGACCAGGCACTAGTTCTCAGCTCTGAGAGAAAGACCTGGGGAAACTTGTGTCACCACCAGTGTTTCCTTTGCACTTTTGATTTAAAAGTGGCTGCAAAATGACTCTATCCTGAAAACATATTTGACACTTAGTTTGTAAATTAAAACTCCCTCAGCTTAATCCCAAGATTGCTGAACTCTCTTTTCTCAGCTGGACCCCAGTGCTGAGGGCCCACCTGTAAGGAGCATTAGCACAGGGAGCAGGGCAGGGGCGTCACAGCCATGGGAGCCTCAATCACTGCTCTGCTCCAGAAGGATCTGCACAGCCTTGGGAAGGAGGTCCATGAACTCAAGCCATAAACTCTCCTGCTCACGTAAAACTTGCAGGGACAATTCCACTGGCAGAGTAACACCCCAGGGACCTTGGGAGAGAGATCAAACTGGATAAGGAAAGCAGTCCTGTGTGAATGGAAGGAGATAATCAGATTATATGAACAGTACTTGAGCTTTTATGCTCCCTGTCCATAAAGATCAGATTATATTGATAGCTGTCCCACGATGAGATATAGAAATGCTGACAGCTCCATATAGACATGGATGGGATATTCCAGAATCCCATGGTATGATTCTGCTGGTTACAAGGAGCAGTCATGCAGAAAAGCTCAGTGCTGCATTTGAAGGTACCAGCATGATGTCAATTCCAAGTGTGTGGCATCTGGAGACGGTGAACAGGAATAAGTTGTCAGAGAAGTAAAACTCTGGTGGAAGCTCATCCCCAAAGGAAAAGGTCATCCAAAGTGAGCAGTGAATTCCCTCTGCCTCCCGAGTCAGCTGCCTCTGATATGCAAAGCAGCCGAGTCTTCAAATGCTGCTGGGAACAGAGGGAGCTTTAAGGAGCCAAATCAAAGCCTTGGAAACCTTTACTTTGAGAATTTGCTTGCACAAAATAATAACACGACGTTTCTGCATTCCTTTTGTCTGTGGAGTCCCCTCGCCCTTGGGTGGCTCCCAGCAGCCTCCCAGGTTTATTAACCTTTCAGAAAGCCAGGGAGAATCACTGGGAGACAAAACGAGGATAAGGGAGGTAATTCCAGCAGCGACTGAACCAGGCAGTGCCGGGCTTTGAAGTGCTTTTAGAGCTGGATTGAAACTGAACTGGGAGTACAGATTCAGAATATCAGTGGGAACTCTCCAGTGACCACAGAGCTCCAGTTAATGACTCCCCCGAATGGAACTTGCTGGGGAAAGCCTGTGGAGCCCTGAACCAGCCGTGGCAGCCCTCCTTAGGAAATGCTAATGATTATTAATTCCTCTGGTGCTCAGAGTAATCATTGCTAATGAATTCAGGATGAGCTCATTTGGCGTTAATGTGCTGGGTAATTCCAGGGGAGCCCTGTAAGCTCGGCCTTGTTAAGTGCCCGTTTAGTCTGGTCCAAGGTGCTGCTGCTCTCCAGCCCTAAAGAGCAGAGAATTCATTACCAGAATGGGGCTCAATTACTGCATGGCTTGGACAGAGCTCAAAGATTGCACAGAAATGCACCTGCCAAACTCCACAGGTGACACAGCACAGGGATGTGGATCTGCCCAACAAAACCAGGAAAAACAGGAGCTCACCTGGAGACAGAAACACCTGCGTGGGAGGAAGGCACAGATCTTCCAAAAACCCTGAACTTTTGGGGAGTCCCTAAAAGAAAATTCAATTATTTAGTGTGACAACACTCCATCAGGAGACAACAATCTTCAGTGTGTCTGGATCTCCAGAAAAGAAATTTCCAGAAAAACAAGACAACCAAAGGATTCATCCAGGCTCCACAGGCTGGCAGAGCCTCTGTAAGAAGGGTTTGGGTCCCATTGGGGTTCTTGATCTCTGAGTGGAACCTCAGGGGGACTGCTGAGGTCTGGGCTGGGAATTACAGACAGAAAACTAAACCTGGGGAAATGTACCTGGTGCCACAACTGCTGGGGAATTTAATTCCCTCCTTTCTCCAGGATTCTTCTCTGTAATGAGTTATCCTGTAGTAAATGTTATCAGTGGTATCCAGTTAAATGGGATGGGGATGCACAGCAGAAATAGGAAGCTATCTTGATTTTTAGCAACTACAACAGAAGACTTGAATTTTGTTAAGCTAGTTTGGATTTGTGTATCCTGAAAAGGCACAGGAAGACTAATTTTGGCTGCTCTCAATTTGGCTCCCACAAAACTGCTCAGATTCCTTTGAAGTATCATCCTTGGATTAAGAGCCACTGTGGAATATTTTGAACTCCAATGGTTTTAGTCTAATATAGACAATATTTCAAAGGTTGCTATAGGAAAAGGAAGATATAATTCAGCTTGATCTGCAGAGTCTTCAGGTCAGAAAATCGGAGTTAAAGCTCCTCTCTCTATGGATTTCTTATATAGAAATATGTGAAGTTCTAATTAAGTTAATAACTGACAGCCCTAAAGACAGAAATCATTGCAACTCTTCTGGACTTTTCTGAGCAAACCCCAAAGCCACCCCTTTTATCTACACAGTTCATGGGCTGTGTTGTAAAGATTTTATTACTTGATAACATTTGTGTGATTGTCCCTGCTGACACATCAGATAACACAGCTCCAAATGGAACTTATCCTCCAGGGAATCTAATTGGGATTTCCTCACATGGCTGTGGCTCCAGAGAGCTCCTGCTGCTCCAGAGCATTCCTAAAGCTCTGGCCAAAGGAACACTCAATTCAAACACTGCTCTTTTCTTTCTCTGAGGGCACATCTGGTTTGCAGCTGACCTTTTGGTATTCCCAAGTCCCCCCTGAAGTCTTTCCTGCTCTCCCCTCCCCTGCAGCTCACCTGGGACAAGGCTCAGGTGGAGCAGCACCTGCCTGGAGCTGGGGAGAAACCACCCCAGGAACCAACCAAAGAGGGATTTCAGCTGAAATAATCTCAAAGGCAAGCAGGAGAAACCAATATTTGAGTGCATTTTTCTTATGCCAGTGCAGTGTTTAGTGAGTGCTCCACTGAAAATATTGATCCAAGTCGAGAGTGCAGGGACAGAGCCTGAGAAGCAGAGAAGTATTTCTTTCCTTGAAATACAAGAAAAGCCAGTTTTCTTTGCACAGAAAGCCTCTTCTGGGCCTCAGCTCTGCTTTGATGTGTGTGATTCACAGCAACATCTCACTGCATACTTTCAGCTCTTTGAAATTGTTTATATTGCCTTGGATACATTTATCAGGAGAAGAAAATATACTTCTGTGGCAGAGAAAATACACACATCTCATGTGCCATTCCTTCCCCACCACCACACCAGGCAGATCTTTGCATCTCCTTGTTCCAGGAGCTGCTTTTATTACATCTGGTGTCCCTCTTCTGTTGTTTGATTTATTCCTGAGTTGCTCAGCACTAAGTCGGCTCTTATTAATCAAACAACATTGATGGAAAAGTGGGAAAATGAGACTGGGTTGCTAACAGCTGTGATTTCCTCAAACCCTGGAATAAGTCACATTTCTCTTAAAGATTCCTCCCAGAATCAGAAGAAAAATCTGGAAAACACTTCAAAATCTGAACTTCTACTTAAGTGTTGCTTTACTCCAGAGTACCAAACAACAGCTGTTTCCCTCCTAAACAATGGGAAAGCCTCAAGGGCCAAAAAGCCCCTAAAAAGTGGCAGATGGCTCAGTTGGTCAGAGCAGGGTGCTGAGAACACCAGGTTTGTGGGTTCAGTCCCTGTATGGGCTCAAGTGTTGGACTTGATGATCCTCGTGGGTCCCTTCCAGCTCAGAATATTATGTGATCTGGAAATTTGTTTATTTTTAAAACTTGTTTTTTAACCTAAACTTGTGTTTTCCAATGGCTCAGACTGGTAACATTCACAGGTCACTTTCAGGGTGCTTAAAACCTCAGTGGCTGGGTAGGAGCCAACTTCCCAAAATTCGCATTCCTCGGGCACAAAATGCTCCTGCAAAATCTGCTTTTGAAAAGAATTTGCATGCAGGAGCAATGCAGGATCGTGGCTGTCCCCGTGGCTCCCCTGGTGGCTCCAGGAGCAGCAGGATTTGTCTGGCAGCCAGGTGAGCTCACCTGTGCTGGGCCACAGCACCATCCAGTGTCAGCTCCGTGCTGCTGAACCCTCCCCTGGGAATTCCAGGGGAAAAGCTGCAGCTCGTGCCCTAAAAGGCAGGAGAGGCAAAGAAATCAAAATACCTCAGCTCTTCCTGCATCAGAATTGGTTTTTTTTTTTTTACAATTACAAAATTCAGGATCACAGGATCCACAGACTGATTTGGGCTGGAAGGACCCTGAAGAGCCTCCATTTCCAACCACCTGATGCAAAGTTTGGGGCACAATATGGATTTTGAAGCTGAAGGGGAATCTGTTGGGTTTTAATCTGCATTTCTACAGAGATTTTCTACCTGTGGTCTGTACTCAAGGCCTGTTTATACCCTGTTTTGGGGGGGATTTTTATCTGCACTGTTGCCACCCAGCATTGTTTGCAAGCCAGGGCTCACTAAGACTCTTTGGCTGGGGCATTTGAACCCCCTGAGCCCTTTGGCTGCTTTCCCCTCCTCTCCCAAAATAAAACCTTGCAGGTTATTGGTGGCACGAGGCTGAGCCAGGGCTAAACCCAGGATCTGTTTTCCCTCCCATCCTCAAAGGTGGAAAGCAGCTCAGGAAGGTGTTTGGTGTGGGTGTCCCTGAAAAACATCCCCAGGGAAAGCAGGGAATGAATCCCTGCAGGGACCATTGGCCATGGAATGATGCTCCCAGGGGTGGGAGCAGCAGGAGAGGTTTGTTCAGCCCTGTGGCCAAGGACTGGGAAAAAGCAGGAGCACACAGGGATGGGAGCTGCAGGGAGAGGCTTCCCATCCCTCCTCTGGTCCTGAGGAAGGGGGACCCAGCCAGGATTGACTCCCTGCAGTCAGAACAGCACTCAGCTCAGGAGGCAGCTCCAGAGCAGGAGCCAGCCCAGCTCTGCCCATCCTGGGAATGGCAATCCCAGCAGAGTGAGACACAGGGAATGCTGCAATCCTTCAGTGCTAATTCAGGGTCTTGTTTGAGAAAAAAAATCATCCTCCTGCAACAATGGCTTTGTTCTGAGAGGTTTGGTTTTGTCTGGTCAGTGCCTGCTCTTTTAAGTCATTGTGACCTACATACAGAGAGGATCCAAATAAAAAATTAAAGAGCAAGAGCTCTCTGTGACACTGCCTGGCTGAGCTAGCCCTGCAGTTCTGTGGCCTCTGGATTATTTTTTCACACAGGGCCAGATATGAGTTTATATAAATTTCGTATGGTTGGGTTCTTTTCTTCATTATCATATGAATGTTTAAATATCCCTCTTCAAGGAAAAATGTAGAGTTTGCCCACTGAGGGTGAAGGGATGGACACAACCTTGCTAGTGCTGTTATCCTGATAATATAAAGAAAAACCTAGCCTGGAGCTGTGCCTCTGAATAAAACCCAGGACTGAGCACAGGGTGAGGTTCTGGAGCTGACACCTCAGCTACCCTGAGCCCCAGGTTCCTGTGCCAGCACACAGCACAACAGCTGGCTTAAAATCATTTTCCCCAGGGCACTTTGATGAGGTCTGGATGGCACAAGGAATTCCTCTGGAGATGTGGAATCCAAGCCCTGCTCTAATTCACATTTAAATCAGGATTAGTGGGACCATGACTCCTGCTGGCTGCTCATTAAGCTGGGTGAGATCAGTCTGGGATCAGCTCAATTCCCAGGGGCTGCAAACTGATTTCATCTCCCAAAGGTCTGCTCCACCTGGAATAACCCAAGCTCTGAGCTGAAGTAGAGCTGTGCTGCTGCTCCAGCCCGTGCAATCCCTGCCACAGCTGGCAACACCTGGAGAAACAGGAAAACACCCAGGGACAGAGGAGCCCTGCAGGATCCTGTGCTCCTGTCCCTGCACAAAGAAGGGCAGCTCCCCCAGCCTGGCACCTTTCCCTCCTCCCAGACAACAACTGGCATTTCAGTGCAGCCGAGGGAAGCAGCTGGCTGAGGGTGAAGGAAGAAGCAAATTAGAGTTTACAGGGATCAAAAAAGACCACATCACTCCTTGTGCTTGGGGCTGCAAGGCCAGCTCACATCCACCTCTGCTGCTGATTGTTTTTCTGACAGGAATTGCTCCCCAAACAGTCATGTTCAGTGATTATTTGTCTCCTTCCCTCTTCCTCTGATTACAGCCAGACTGGGACATCCCTGATCCGCATAGAAATGAATATTTCAAAAGGCAGAGCTGTCCTCCAAGGGCCCTGTGCACCATTAGGCCTCCAGATTTACTGCCCCACCAGAGGCCAGGGGGGTAATGAGGCAGCAGCAATGGGCTACGAATCAGGAGAAAGGAGCTCAAAGAAAGGGATTTGCCTTGGCACATTCCTGCCTGGCTGTAAATTCAAATTATCACTGAGGTCCTGCCTTTATATGAGGAACTTCCACCTGATTTTGCAGCCCCACTCCCAGAGGCTGCTCTGCACTGCAGCAGCTCCTCTTGGCTCAGCAATGTCCCGTGTTCTGCCGTGCTCATGGACAGGAAGCACCATCCTAAACCAAAGCCCATTTAACAGGACCTTTGCTGTGTCACTGTGGTGGATGGAGTCCTGCTGTCTCTGGGCTCTCTGCAGGACAGGTTTTCCTTGGTGCTGAGCAGTGGCTGCTCCCTGTGTGCCCTGCCACGAGCACAGATTTGCCCAGGACTCTGGGGGAAGCACTGGCATGAATTGCAATCTGTGCACCCAGGCTGATGCAGCTGCAGCAGGAATGCTCATGAATGCCAGGAATTGTGTCCTGCCTGTGGAAAACACATCCCAACCTCAGCACCTGCACAGCTCTGCAGGCACCAGAGCCCTGCAATCCAACATTTCCAGCCTGGGCTCTCTGGGGCTCCTCCTCTCCCACTGAACCCTGCAAAGATCTGCGCTGCTTTGTAGCTCAGTGTGCTTCACCCTCGGAACTGACTCATGTTTTCCCTCTTTTGGGAATGATTCAAGAGCTTCCTTTGGCCTGACCACATCTGACTCACCCTGGGTGACTTCAGAAATTCGAATCAAGTTGAGATTGGTGGAGAAAAAAGCAAAACTAAAGTCAAATTGTAACTGCTGATGTGACAAAGTATTCCTGCCTCCAGTCTGCAGGCAGAGGAGGATTTATCTGGTCTGTCACTGGTCCAAGCCTGCATCCACCAGCCAATTTGATTTGATTCTGAGGGGAAAATATCATGAGTATCAGGAATCCCTTTTATATTAAATTTATTCCCTAGAGGAAAACCCTTTGCAATGGCAAAAAATTCCCCGTACCACAAAGATTTCCCAACCCCACTCACACTTGGCTATGAACCTGTGGTGAACACCCAGAGAAACAGTTTCACATTCCCCAGATACAGTGTCCTAGAGATCAGTGTTTTAACTGCAAAGAGCTATTTTGTTTGAAGAGCTTACACAAGCATTTAAACCTTTCCTATTTCATGCAGGGGACAGTTGCCAAGTCTGCTCTGTGCCTGCAAGCACTGAGCAGAACAGAGGATGCTTTGTGAGAACTGATTCTATTCCATTTACTAAATTTTAGACAGCATTGATTTTTATATCTTTCATTTTTCATCTCAGAGAGGACAAGAGATTTTCTCCTTCCTCCTCTGTTCCTTCCTGCACTCGGGAGGTCTTTGGCTGCTTTTATGCAGAATCCTGACTGAGACTTCTCCATTCTCATTAAGGAATAACTTGATTCAATCCTGGTAATTCTTTTGGGAGCCAGTCCCTCACCTTGCATTGTGTGATTCACCAAGGGAGTTTCCTACAGAAATGTGTCACTTGAGGGGTGCAGCATGAAATTCCAGATTTCAGATGATTTTTTGTCATTCCCAGGGATGCCAAAGCACAACAAACAGAGCACCCCAGGTACAAGAAGCACAAGAGGTGGAGGAGGAACACTGAGTAAACACCAACTGCCACTGCCAGCACAGCAAAGCCATGTGCCAGGGGGGCTCTGATACGAATTATCCACAGTGCAGGTCTCAAAACACAAGGGATGAGCCCTGTGTGAAGGGCAGATTGCTTACCAACAGTAGCTGTAATTCTCAGTCTTTTCCTCAGAACAAATACAATGGCATGGTACAGTTCATTTGTTTCCCTTACAGTTTTCCATCCCTTTTTATTCCAGAAGTTAGGCTGAGCCCAGAGGAAGCCTACAATCCTGCAGCAGAGCAGTCATTACTGGGTGCTTCCTTTTCAGCAGCAAGTACCTCCATTATGGTTTCATTTCTGTATTTTCTAAACTAGTATGAACTGTGCCTGGAAAATGCATTTTTTAGAGCATTTCTCAATGTTTTGGAAGCCTAACCTTGCCTACTAGCAAGAGAAACAACCACACACTTCCAACCAGTTGTTCCAGTGAACAGAAATAAATTTAAGCTGGCAAAGGTATCTTTTCCCAGCAGGGTTTGTGCTGCTCAGCACGGTGGTTTCAGCAGCAGTAGTGAAAGAACAGTTAAAAAGAAATTATTATCCAGCTCCAGCAGCACATCCTGGGCACTGCAGCTTGGGTCCTGCTCTGTGATAAGCCCCACATGGGGGATTGGATTAGATTAGGGCAATATAGAGAAATGCAACCAACACATTTCCTCACCAGGGTGGTGACACAGTCATTGAAGGTTTGCATTTCTCTTTTTATTATTTGCTGAAGGGTGAGTGGGGAGAGTTTCACTGGGCCAGCTCTAGAAAGAGGGTCACAGGCAAGATCCAGCCCCTGATCCCAGGGAATGCAGTTAAAAGCACAAACAGTGCTTTGCAAATCATCGAGATTGGTTCTAATTCCATTAATCTTGTGGCTTTGGAGCTGCTAACAGACAGATGTGCAAGAGTCAGGCTGAATGACCCCTGACAGAGATGTTCTCATTCCTGGCCTTTGTCACTTCATGGACTTAAATGCCTGTGACAGGACCAAGGAAAAGGATTTTTTTAGAGTTCCCATTCTGATTGCATCTCTCCCACTCTACACTCCCCCAGACTCTTGGACAAGCAACATTTGCTGTCTTTTAGCACATATCACCAATGTGTCCTTATCAAATCTCTCATGTCAATCATCTCTGCCCTGGGTTTGTGGAGCAGCTGCCAATCACTCCCCCTGCCATCACAAATCCCAGTGCTTTATTGATTGCAGTACCAGAGGCACAGCCTGTTTTGTTCTGGAGGTGATGGGATGTTTTTTCCATGGCCTGAGTTAAAGAGAGTCTCTGAATGAGGGCAGCACAATTTCCCAACCACTGACAATCCTGGAAAGGTAACAGAGGAAGCTCTTGGTGTGAAGAATTCTTTATCTTGATGTGCAAGCCCCTTGAAAATGGTGCTGCTCAGAGTCAGAACTTACAAGATTACCTGGGAAGAGAAATTAAAAATTGACCTGACTTTATGCAAAGGATTTGCAGGTGAGCTCTGACAGGTTCAGGCTGAGCCTGGTCACTCCATAAATTGATGCTACTTGGAATTAGATTGGGAAAGGGTAAGAGAAGATGCCTACCAGATATCCATAAAATACAGGGATACATCTCTTGCTTGAAATACACTTGGCACAAGAGGTTCCACAACTGAAAGTCCACAGGAAACCAGAACATGAGACAATGACAAGAACAAAGGTTTGTAAGAGAGCACAAGGTGAAACACTGACTGAGAGCAATCTGGGAGATAATCTCCTTACCCATTCCCCCTCAATCCCTCTGATATTTTAAAGTAATATCAAACTTGTCATTTTGATTCATCACCAGGGTCCCTTCATTATTTTTACCCAGAATGCAAAAATACACAAAGCAGACAGGGACACACAGTCCAAGGTCTGCTTTCAAAATCAGAAATCTGAAAACACTTGCCTGTGATGACAGCACTTCTTTGCTCCCACCCCTCCCAGGAGAGCTGCAGACCTCAGGAAGAGCTGGGACTTATTTTTTGGGTTGGTTTGTTTGGGTTTTGACTGAAAGACCAACTGCATGGCAAAGCTGAGCTTTCAATACTTTTGCTTTTTAATCATGACTTTAAAAACATGACTGCATTGTCACTTATGCCCTGCCCCTGCCTTTGGAACAGCTTCAAAAGTATCACAAGAGAGGCAGAGGGAGCCAGGGGAGTGTGGAACCCCGGGCTCTGCAGTGTCTCCATCACAGACTCTGAACTCCCAGGAAGATCCAGGTACAAAACCTGCAAGTTCTGAGTGACATGGAAAAGCAGACAAGGATGTGAGACAAGAGTTACTTGGTTTTACTCAGGTAAACCATGAAGGCAAGCTGGCTTCAGGAGGGACAGCCTGTTAGAGGCCCTTTTGAAGTTACAATAGAAAATCCCACCACAAATTTGTTCTCTTTTGGGGACCACCTGCAGTGCTTGGCTCTGGTCTGCAGCCAGTCCATTTCTAATTGTTGTATGTCAGACAACGTCAAGCTGGAAAACACATTTGTCTCCACCAGTCAATTTGCTGAAATCCATTCAATTGTTAAAGTCAAACAATTAGCAAGAAAGCTGAATGTCTCAGTAACTCTTCATTTAAGGAGAGAAATTAGTTTGTAATTTATGGAATAACTTGATGCATCTGAAAGACCAATTTTCTGGTCCCTGTGTCATTGTCAAGGATAACATTTAGCACTTACACAACATTTCATCCTCAAGTTGTTTTTAAACCTTCACTATAATTAAACCACATCACTCTTGTGTGAATGAAATGTTATTGTCCATTTTTCACAGCCAGCAGAGCTGAGGCTCCACGTAAGTGCCAAAGAGAAGGACACAGTGTCACAGGCAGTTGGCAGCTGCTCCTTCAGCTCTGGAAGTACAAAGGATCCAAATGATTACCAGTCAATTCCATTTCCTCTATTGTCCTGTCTCCTTGAGCTCTGTCAGCAACAAACCTCGAGGAGAACAGACTGTGTAGGATTCCCACTCCTCTAATTAAGGTGTTTTACCCTTCCTGCTGTTCCTGTTTGAAATAGGATTCATCTCCAGGGACCACAGGTGAGGAAAAGCCACACCTCACCAGTTGGACACTCTGGATCTGAACAAAGCTTGGCTGCAGATGTAGAATAACCCCAGAAACACCACAAGGAACAAAAAAGTTGCTCTGACATATTTATGGTTAAAGAGACTTCTGTCATTTCTCAGAAGACTTTTATGAGGAATTCTCTATTAATTACCAAATTGCCTTACCCACAGTTGAGTTTGGCCTCCCAATGTGTCCTGGCTCCAGTGCTGATGCCCATTTTCATGGAGATACAGTGTGGATGCCACCAGCACCTGCAGCTGCACAGGCTTCAGAAGAAGGCAGAAAGCAGACAGATTAGGAGAAAAAACAGGAAGTACCTTCAGACTCCATTTCCTTACAATTACAAAGTGAGATGTCAGCAGTGAGACAGTGCCAGTCCTTCACCCCAAGGGCTCACAATTACCATTTTTTAAAAGTAACCCCAACTATGGAAATCCATTTCAATCAATTCTCCATATGGATATTAGGAAAAGCCCCACTCATTGACTTCATCTCTTGTTCACAAGAAATGCAGCACATAATTGACTTTCCAGATTGCAGGGCAGAATTCTGGGCCATGTGTGCCTGCAGTGAGGCTTCCCAAATCCTTTAATGCTCCTTCCTAAACCCAACAAAATGAGCTCCATGTTCATAGGGCCACAGAAATCAGTTACCAACATTACAGGAAGGACTGATGATTTTCTCACCCCAAACTAACTTTCTGTAATAATTCACTAACAAATTTCCATCCAGCTTAAATATAATTAACAATTGTTGTAAGAGCATTACTTTCCTAATCTGTTAGAGGAGCAGTGAGTCTGCAGCACACAACCAAGACCCAGATTTACTTTCAGTTTATTTGCCTGTACCCTCTGCACTGCTCATGTACAGTGGTTTTCACTGGTTACATTTTTTCTTTTTAACTTAGAAAGCCTTGAACATTCCCCACCAGCAGATCATGCCTTGAAAACGCTGACTGGTGGATTTATTAGCACTGTGTAAAGCTGTGAACACTAAACCTGGCTCGGGGAGGGTTTGGTGGCCCTGCCCAGGGTCACAGGAAGCCACTGTCACTGCAGCTGGGATTGAGCAGGGCAGCAGAGCTCTGTTCCTGCAGCAGGGAGCTTTAAACCTCACCTTGGAGTGTGGGGAGTCCCAAAGCCTCAGTGGGGCTGTTGGAGCTCCAGAACATCCTCCCCCAAGTTCCTCCTGCATCCCAGTCAGGTACTGGGAGAGGGATCTGCTGTCCCACTGTCCCTGTAAATCCACACTTCAGAGCCTGTGTGCCCACCCTGAGATCAGCTGCAAGGACAGCACAGGGAACTTGGGAACCTCTGCAGCTCCTTGGATACCTGCAGCACCACAAACCCCAGCCACTGGCAATTCCCAGGAGCAGCTCCTTGTGGAGCCTTGCTCCAAGGAAGCTGAGGGAAGCTGCAATCACAGATTTGGATCCCTTCACTGGAACCCTGAGCACTGTCCATTTAGGAATGTGGCTCCTTGAAGCCTTGCACTGGCTGCTGGCTCCTTCATGGCAGTGCATTTCCAGGGAACTTGATGCCCAGACAGTGATGTTCCCACTGCCCAGCATCTAAAAACTCCACTCCCACACCCCATTATTGATTACCCGAAGTACACAGAGCTGCTGGGACTGTTCACACTTCCAGAGTGGAGTTTCATGACAGAACAAATCAATATCACTAATGCTGAGTGTAAAGGTTCCTCTGCCCAGATCTAGCTCATGTCCCAGCCTGCCCACACCAACAATTCCTTCCCCTGGGTGCTCCAGCTGGATCTGCTGCTTCCCCACATCCCCTCACTCCCTCACCCAAACTCAGCCTCCTCAGCTGCCCATCCCAACAATTTACTGCAACACATCTTTATGGAGCTCGGCATTTTTCCTGCCTTCATTTTAATTGTTTTATTCCCCCTGATTGTCTCTGTTTCTCTCCGTAATTTATAGTTTCTTCTCTCTGCTTCTGTTCTTCCTGCCACTTGCTGAACACAGAGAGACTTGTTTTAATTTACAGAGTGTGGTAGTGCAATCTGTTTCATTAACTTAATTAGTTTTATTTTGGCAGTTTCTAAAGGTTCCAGGATAGGAAAAAAGCCTCCAACTATGCAACCACACTGCAGACCAGCCACTGTAATGCAAATCCTGTCTTAAGGAGATTATAGGTTAGATTTGAAATAAATAGAAATTAAATGGTGATCAAAGGTATTTGAGATGGAAAATATTATATAGTGAGGGCTTTTTTTGTTAAATTTATGAGCTCCATCCTGCATCCACATGCCTATTTGGTGAGGTTGAATGTAAGAGTTACCTATGGTAATGGTATTTCTGTGGGGCATTATTCTGGGACACAAATGTCCTTATGTACCTCTTTTTAAAAGCACACACGGCACCTTTCAACATTCAAAGGAGCCGTTTATGTTTTATTTCGATCCCTCAGTAGGGTCAAGCACATAATCTGCAGTTACTGCAGTGGAGCAGAGAACAAACCATACACCCACACTCTGTTCCCTAGGAGCACAGGAATTGCTGGGGACTCCAGGGGATGTAAAACACAACGATTTGCATTTGAATGTCTTCCACAAGCAACACCTGCTGAAAAGGTGCGTTCCAGCAGAAGACTTGCAAGAGGAAATCTTCCCATGTTTTATGCCGATCCTTTAGATAAATCCGAGCTTAACAAAGAGCCTGCTGGGCCGAGCTGTTGGATCTGAGCATCCCATCAGCTCCAGGGCTGAGTAGTTTTAGTTTCTTTCTGTGCCAGATGGGAATTTCTTGTAGGCTGAGGATTTAGGGCCCCGTTCTCTGCTCAGCAACCACAGGCAATGGAGCAGGGGCTGTGTCCTGAGCACATAGAGCGGTGCTGAAATATCGTCACAAGATAAAACCTCTCTGCTTTGTAGCCAAGGCCGCGATCCTTCTGTCCTGAGAAGTGGCTGGAACTCGGCTTTGGAAAATTTCTGAGTGCAAATGGATCTCTTGAGGTGCAGAATCACAGAGTGGCTGCTCCATCCCGGGACGGGGCTTGGGGCAACCCGGTGTAGTAGAAGGAAATTATTCATTCCTATTCTCCCCTTTCGACTTTACGTTTTCCACCTTTTCCTGATGTGCCTAATTCACGGTGCTTCACACTTCAAAATGCCGATTTACCTCACAAAAGGCAGCAGTCCCTCTGCCTTCCCCACATCAGGCGAGGGCGGCAGGAGGGTCAGGCACTGACCTGTGCTGACCAGGGACAGCAGCCAGGACAGGGTTGGAGCTGGGCCAGGGAGGTTCAGCTTGGATTTTGGGAAAGGTTCTACCCTCACCCAGAGGGTGCTGGGCACTGCCCCGGCTCCCCAGGGAATGCCAGAGCTCCAGGAGTGTTCGGACACTGCTCCAGGGATGCCCAGGCTGGGATTGTTTGTGATCCTCTGGGTCCTTTCCAGCTCAGCATATTCTGCGATCTTCCCTCCCCACAGTGTCACCCCCTCAGCGCTCCCCCAGCACGGGGACACGCAGCTCCCCTGCCCGCACTGTACAACGCAGGAGGCAGCGCCGGGCTGTGCCCCGCGGGGGAGCCGCTCCAGGGCGATCCCACGAGGGGCGACCTAACCACGCTGAGGAGCGATGGGATCCCTCAGAGAGGCGACCCCGTCCCCCCACGGCCGCCCTCCCGCCTTCGCCATCTTCCCCCGCGCGCTCCCGGCCCCGCGACCGACACTCGGCTCCGCCAATCACCGGCCTCCCTCGGGAGCGACGCCTCCCTCCACCAATCAGATGGCGGAGCAGCTCCCCAGCCCCGCCCCTCCCCTCATCGGCGGCCTATAAAGCGCTAAACCACGCCCTCTCTTCCCCTTCCCGGCTCTGCACTGAATGAAGCCCTCGCTGGCCAACGAGAAGTTCCCGCTGGGCTGGATGGACAGGCGCACTGTCCAATAGGAGCACAGCATTGCGGCGCGCCCACCAATAGGGCGCCGTCTGCGGGCACGGGGGGCGGGCCCTCCCTCCCCGCGGGCCGTGGCCGTCGCTCCCGCTGCTGGAGGGAGGCGGCGGAGAAAATGGCGGCCATGGCTGCGGAGGCGGCGGCGACTGCGGCGGTGCCGGGGGACGGCGGGGCCGGCGAGGCTGAGCCCGAGATGGAGCCGATCCCGGGCAGCGAGGCCGGCGCGGACCCTCTACCCGCCGTCAGCGAGGCCGTGGAGTCGGCGGTGCCGGATGGCGAGGAGGCCGACGGCGGCAAGGCCGAGGAGCCGCCGCCGGTGCAGCGCGCGCGGAGCCCCGGCGGGACGCGCGAGGCGAGA